>JAODAL010022749.1:0-64073 GCA_025379985.1 Phyllomedusa bahiana
ACCCACATAGTAGAAAAAGGGTATATGGTTGGATAAAAACCCCCCTTTTTAAGGGAAAACAAATTGTAGCAAAAAGTGTAGGGTTGGGTTATTGATGCCTATAGCGGGAAACCCACATAAAAAGCATTAATGTAGGGTTTGGGATTTTGACGCCAAATATCGGGGAAACCCCCCATATTTGCAATGGGTTTTTAGGGTTTGGAAAAATACTACCACCATATATCGGGGAAATTTAAAATTTAGTAGAAAATAGTTTTAATGGTTTGGGTAATCCCCGCCATTTATGGGGTTTTTACACATTTTTAGCAATAGGGGTATGGTTGGATATTAAATTCCCCAAAAAGGGGGGAACCCCCACAAAAATTAGAAATAATGTTTGGTTGGTTATTGACGCCTTTTTAAAATCAGGGAACCCCAAAATTTTTATTTTTTATTTTTTTATTATTTTTTAAATTTAGAGGGGGGCCTTTAAATTCCAGGGCGCTGAAACTTTTAAAGGGGGAAATTTACTACTTAAAATTTTTAACAAATACAATGGGGGACAAAAGGGACTTTTTAACTGAAAAAGAGAGGGAAAAGGGGACCCTGCCCTCGGGGGCTTAAAATTTCTAAAAGGAAGAAGGGGGGGAGCCCAGAAGGGGGGGGGGCAGACATGCTTCCCGGGGCCCGGTTTTGTGGTGGGGGGTGGGGTTATGTGGATTGAAAGGCTTCCTGAAGGAGGGGTTTTTTCAGGTTGCTTTTAAAAAATGGGGGGAAAAGTTGGGGGAGAGTTGATTTTTTGGGGGTTTTAAGGAGTTCCGGGTGGGTAAACACGGGAAAAGTCTTGGAAAGGGTTGTGTGAGGAGTGATAAAGAGGGGAGCGGGAGAAGGCCTGTAAAGAGCGGAGATTGCGTGAGGGGGGGTTTATCTGGAAATTAGGGCAGAGATTAGGGGAGGGGAGGGTTTCATGGAGAGTTTTTGTAGGTCAGGGTTAGAAATTTTGGGAAACTGAATTCTTTGGGAAAAGGGGCCCACCCCTTGAAGGGATTGGCGGGAGGGGGAGAGGAAGGGGAAATTGCGAGGGGAAGGGGAATCAGAGGGCGCGAGTTAAGGAGGGATTGGGGGGGAAAGGAGGGGGCTAACTGGGAGGCCACAGAGAAGGATTTTGCAGTAGTCAAGGCGGGGGGATGACCAAGGGCGTGGGAACTGGGTTTTTAAGTAGGGGGTCAGATTGAGGAATGGGCGGTTTGCGTGAAAATATTTTTTGGTGGGGGGGCCGGGGGCCCAGAGGTGGGGGGTTTTGGATGGCTTTTGGGAAGGGGTTTAAAGAGGAGTAAAAAGGTTATCCCAAGGAAGCGGACTTTTTGGACGGGTGAGGGGGTGTGGCCATTAACAGTGTAGAGAGATGGGGTTTGGGGGGGGTGTTAGAGAGGGACGGGGGAAAAAAATGAGGGAATTCTGTTTTATCTACATTTATTTTTTAAGCAAAAGGGGGGGAAAAGGGAAGGGGAAAATGGATGATAGGCTTTTTGGGGGATCCGGGGGAGAAGGGTTTAAATTGTCGGCCCCCGGGAGAAAATTTGGGGTGTCGCCCCGCGTACGGGTTTGGAAATTTAAAGGGCCATGCAAAAGGCTATGGCTGACCCCAAAAGGGAGTGTAGATAAAAGAAGGGGAGGGGGGCCCCAGGCAAAACCCCCCTGGGGGACACCAAAAAGAGAGGGGTTTGGGAGGAGGAGGTGGGGGCCGGATTGAGGGGACACTGAATGTCCGTTCAAAGGGGGGGTTTTAAGGAATCCAGGAGGGGGCCTTAGGTCCATGTCCCGGGGGAGGAGAGGATTTGTAGAAAGGGGGGGAAATGGGCCCCGCCCGTGCAAAGGCGAGGAAAAGGTTTTGGGAAAGGAGGAGCACAGAGTAGTGGCATGAGGCTTTAGGGAGTTTCTAGGTCGTTTTGGGGACCTTGGGTTTGGGCAGTTTCAGTGGGGTGGTTGGGTCCGGGGGAAGGGCCCGTTTTGGGGTGGGTCAAGGAAAAGAGGGTTTGGGGGAAAAGGGGGGGGGAGGAAAGCTGAGATAGAAAGGGGCTGCCGAGGAGTTTGGATGAAAAAGGGAGCAGGGGAGATGGGGCCCAAAGGGTTTGGGCGTGAGGAGGGGTCGAGGAAGGTTTCTTTAAAGGGTAGGTGTTTTTGGTCGGTGTTTTAAAAGAGGAAGGGGAAATTTCCAGAGGGTTAAAGAAAATTGGGAAAAATTGGGGGAAAGGGGTGGGAAAATAAAAATGTTTAGGTTGGGAGAGGGGAAAGGGTGGCAGTGGGTCAAAGGGAAAAGGGATTTAGGTTGGATTTGGACATAAGAGGGAAGGGTTTTCAAAGACTAACAGTGGGAAAGGAAATTTAAAGGAAAATGTTCACTGGGGGCTGTGTTGGGGGGAGGGGGGGGTGGTGGGGGATTGGGGAGGGGTATAGAAAGGGGGGTAGTGGGGACTGAGGGGTGAAACTTTCTCGTTTAGGTTTACTTTTTTAAAAATAGTTGCAAAATATCTTTGCCATGTGGGTTTGGTTTTGGGGTAATACTGCCCCCCCAAAACAAGAGAACCCACAAAGTAAACAAAAAGGGGTATGTTTTTTGGGTTAATACTGCAATTTTAACGGGAACCCACAATGTAGCAATTTGTTTATGGTTGGATAAAAAACCACCTTTTATCAAAAAAACCCACATAGTTTGCAAAATTTTTTATGGTTGGGGTAATAACCCCCCTTAAAATCAGGGAACCCACAAAATTGTAAACAAAAAGTGGGATGGTTGGATTAAAAACCCCCATATAGAAGAAACCCACATAGTAGAATAGTATATGGTTTGGGTTTAAAACTGCCTTTTAGCCGAAAACCCCCCATTGTAGCAATAGTATTGGTTTTGGAAAAATACCACCATATATCAGAGAACCCCCGTCCCCTTTGTATATGGTTGGTTTTAAAACCGCCGTTCTTGCACTTTGCCCTGTTGGCCCCATGTTCACACGGCTTAAAATGGGCCGTATTTCGGTCCGGAATTACGCCCCGAAGTGGCAATTACGGCTGGGGAAAACGTCCCCGGGCATTAAGGTAATCCCCCAGTTTTTCATAAGAACTAGGGGTTTTCGTTTCCTCTCCCTGCTCGGCTAAACCGCCCGGGGGGGGAATAATTGAAATGGGCACTTTTAGCGGTGTATAAAGCGCCGCTTGTAATGATTGTTATGGGCCGGGGGAGGTGCCGGCCCCCCCCCCCTCCCCACCCCCCCCCCCCCGGCCCACAAAGGCGTAATTGCAGGGCTAATTAAAGTTTTCCCCCAGTTTTAAGGGGGTGTGAAACAGGGCCCTTTTTCTCCTCCCTGTAAAAAGGGGTTTTATGATTTTAGTTATGCCATTGGAAAAAAATTATAAATTTTCTGATATTTTGGGGGGCTTAAAATATAACTTTAGCATTTGGGAGGGGGGCCCGGAGGTTGAGGGGCCACTTTCCCAAAGAAAGGAAAAACAAGTTAGGGGCTATCTAAACAAACCCATGGGGTTTTTTCTTTTTGGGCCCCAAAACCAGGTACCATGGCTTTTGTGGATGCCATTTGGGGGTAAAATAATACCGAAATAAATCAGGGGGAAAAAAAAATAGTAGGGGGAAATTTCAAAGTTCCCTTTAATTTTTTTAAACCCGGGTTTTTAGGCTCAGTGGTTACACAGTGCAGCACGGTGGCTCAGAATTTTCCCCAGTGCAGCAAAGGTGGCTCAGTATTTAGGGACAGTGCGCTTTGGGGGTCAGATTTTTGCCCCAGTCAGCATGGTTTGGGTCAGTAAATTTGCACAGTGCAAAATGGTGGTCATTTTTAGCACAAATGCAAACAAAGCTGCTCGTGACTAGTACCCTTTTGGCACGGGGGCCAATGGTTATTTGGGTGCCCGCACGTGGGGGTTTGTGGTTATCAAAGGGAAAAGCCAAAAGTGGCCCTTTGTGGCTAGCATGGTGCATTTATGGTGGCCCCAGTGGGTTTTCTTCAGCATTTGGGTTTAAATAAAAAGGTTTTGCATTGTTCAGCAAAGGTGGGGTTTAGTGGCTAGCTCAAAGCAGCACGGGCTCGATGGTTTTTTGGTGCAGCATATGGCCAGGTTTGCATGGTGCATCATGGGGGGGTTCCCGTGGTTTGGACATGCAGCATGGTTTGGGTCAAATGGGTTTGCCAGTTGGGGCATGGTGGCTCAGTGAAAATTTTTGCACGGTGGTTAAATACTGTTACCCCCCGGGGGTGCTGGGCCCAAATAATTTTAAAACTGAACAAAAGCAATACTTCCAAGGGGATTGTATGTTCCCCCCCGTTTACTTCCAGATTTTTAAACCCCTAGGGTTTTTTTTTTAAAGTAAGTTAAAGGGGAAAAGGGGACCGATGAGAATAGTAACAATCTCTGCACAGCCCTGCAGAATGTCCTGGTAATGAGTCAATGAATCAATCAACCAACCAATCTATCCCTCCATCCATTTGCCGTGGTGCTGAACTGAGGACAAAAAGTACCGGGAGCCCCCCTGGGGCTTCACCCATAACCCTTTTATAGGGATCTGGACTTTTCTTTAGGGAATCCCCCCCAGAAAAACTCTTTCCCTTTTAAAAGCAATTTACAGGGATCTGGACATTCCCTTTTGGGAAAACCCCCTCAGAGGACTCTCATTCCTTTTAACCCATATAAAAGGGTCTGGGGATTATTAAAGGGGTTGTCTCGTTTCTTTATTGGGTTTTTAAAATTTAAAAATCTTTAAAAAAAAAAGCAGCTTTTCAATATTTGTTAAATTTCAAATGTTCCCAAATGATTTTGAGCTAAGCCCTGTTTGTAAATTTCTAAAATCGCTTTCAAATCTCTATAGCAGGCCGACCTTTTATCCCTTTTCTTATGGGGTTTCAGGTCCCGAAAGACTCATAAAACCTTTTTAAGACAGGTTTTGGAGCAGAGAGCCCCTCCTGCAAAGATTTTTTCGTAGGGAAAGGGGGGGGGAGGGGCTTTTGGCGTCTTTGGTTTTGGATTAACCCTGTGTGTGCCTGCTTTTTTCCGCTCTCTACACCCCGATAGATGTACAGCAGTGACCCGCTGTTTTAATATAATTTAGGGGTAATCTTTGGAAAATGTGGGCTTACTAATACATTAAAAAATTTTGGCATGTGGGTTTCCCTTTTTGTTCTCTGTATTTGGGAAACACCTGAGTAAGTTTAAAATGCCCTTGTTTTTGGAAAATGTGGAACTTGTAAGCTAAGCAGGGGTATAAAGGAAAAATTGCATCCCTCTCTGCTCTTTTAAACCACCCTTCCCCACTCATTGATCCCCACTCCCCGCAAAAGGGCCAGGGGGGGGGACACACACAGGGGGGGGAAATTGGAAACAAAACCCCCCCCCCCCCCCTGTTTAGAAATTACTAAATGCCTGTTGTGCTGATGGGAGGGGGGAGAGGGAGCAGAACAGACAGACCAAGAAGCACGCCCCTCAGTTCAACTTACCAGGGACACTTACAGGCTGAAAGCTCGTAATGAGACAACTCCTTTAAGGTATTCCCCTCAGAGGACTCTCACCGTATAACCCATGTACAGGGATCTGGGCATTACTTAAGGTAGTCCCCTCAGAGGACCCTCACCCTATAACCCATATACAGGGATCTGGGCATTACTTAAGGTATTCCCCTCAGAAGACTCTCACCCTATAACCCATATACAGGGATCTGGACATTACTTTAGGGAATCCCCTCAGAGGACCCTCACCCTATAACCCATATACAGGGATCTGGACATTACTTTAGGGAATCCCCTCAGAGGACTCTCATCCTATAACCCATATACAAGGATCTGGGCATTACTTTAGGGAATCCCCTCATAGGACCCTCACCCTATAACCCATATACAAGGATCTGGGCATTACTTTAGGGAATCCCCTTAGAAGACTCTCACCCTATAACCCATATACAAGGATCTGGGCATTACTTTAGGGAATCTCCTCAGAGGACTCTCACCCTATAACCCATATACAGGGATCTAGACACTACTTTAGGGAATCCCCTCACAGCTGATGAATCCAAGCATGGTACCGAATGATGAGACAAATAGCGCAGTCAGACAGGTGGGGTAAAGCCAATACGTAGGATGGTCATGAGGTCAGGGCTGAGGGCAATGGGTCAAGAATCAAGCAAAGATCAGAGTTAAGAGAAATGTAGAACCTAGAAACATGGAATCAGTAGGACGAGCCTCCTTTAATACCCACTGGGGGCAATTAGACACTGAAGGGGGGAGCAAAGCTTCACTGACCCTTAGAGGCCGGGAACCAGGAGCCCAATCTTCATTGATGGACAGGTGATGGGCAAGAAGCCAGGTCAGGAGGTCGGGGGCTGGATGGGAGAACCACAATAAGAAATGGTTGTGTAGAGGGAAGTTGTGGCAAGAAGGAGGATGAGGGTAGTAGTGATCAGTCAGGACAATGATCCAGCAGTAACATAGATTCAGAGGTTTCCCAATGTTAGACAACTTGTATCATCTACTCCAGATACTTGTTTACAATTTGTATCAATATTGTATAATGTATCTCATCCCTAACAACCAGTCGCCTAGCAACAATAGTGGGAACATTCTGGATAGCGGCTTGAAGTTATCATTTCAGGCTGGACTTTCCATCAGGAACAAACATCTGTTGATCCAGGTCAGTTTCAGTTTTTGTTCCTAAAATAGGAAGGGGAGGGTCCCATCCGCGGGTTCTGCTCACGGAGGTGACTTCAAGGAAGGAAACCTTCTGGCCTCATTTGTTCACAATGTGAAGATTGAGGAGGTTGCAGATAACTTCTCTGGAACGTGACCCCTGGCGGATACTGGTTTCCTTTGCTCTCCTCTGGGGTCTAGATTATCTTCTTGTCCAGGAGAACCAGGAAAATCTAAACATCCTTGATCTTAAAGGGATTTTCCAGTGTAGGAAACCTATTGTCATCTTCTTAGGGGAACTCTGAAGTAATGGAAGAGGGTCCTGTGTGCGGAAGGTCCTATGTGCGGAGAGTCCGGTGTGCGGAGAGTCCGGTGTGCGGAGGGTCCTGTGTGCGGAGGGTCCTGTGTCCAGAGGGTCCTGTGTGCGGTGTGTCCTGTGTCTGGTGGGTCCTTTATCTGGAGGGTCCTGTGTGTGGTGGGTCCTGTGCCCGGAGGGTCCTATATCTGGAGGGTCCTGTGTGCGGAGGGTTCTGTGTCCGGAGGGTCCTGTGCCCGGAGTGTCCTATATCTGGAGGATCCTGTGTGTGGAGGGTCCTGTGTCCGGAGGGTCCTATATCTGGAGGGTCCTGTGTCCGGAGGGTTCTGTGTCCGGAGGGTCCTGTGCCCGGAGGGTCCTATATCTGGAGGGTCCTGTGTGCGGAGGGTCCTGTGTCCGGAGGGTTCTGTGTCTGGAGGGTCCTGTGCCCGGAGGGTCCTATATCTGGAGGGTCCTGTGCCCGGAGGGTCCTATATCAGGAGGGTACTGTGTGAGGAGGGTCCAGTGTCCGGAGGGTCCTGTATCTGGAGGGTCCTATATCTGGAGGGTCCTGTGTGTGGAGGGTCCTGTGTCTGGAGGGTCCTATATCTGGAGGGTCCTGTGTGTGGAGGGTCCTGTGTCCGGAGGGTCCCGTGTCTGGGAGGTACCTGTGTCCGGAGGGTCCTGTGTCCGGAGGGTCACGTGTCTGGGAGGGTCCTGTGTCCGGAGGGTCCTATATCTGGAGGGTCCTGTGTCTGGAGGGTCCTATATCTGGAGGGTCCTGTGTGTGGAGGGTCCTGTGTCCGGAGGGTCCTATATCTGGAGGGTCCTGTGTCTGGAGGGTCCTATATCTGGAGGGTCCTGTGTCCGGAGGGTCCTATATCTGGAGGGTCCTGTGTGCAGAGGGTCCTGTGCCCGGAGGGTCCTATATCTGGAGGGTCCTGTGTGCGGAGGGACCTATATCTGGAGGGTCCTGTGTCTGGAGGGTCCTGTGTCCGGAGGGTCTTGTGTCTGGAGGGTACAATGTCCAGAGGGTGCTGTGTCCGGGATCCTGACCTCATGGACAAAGAGGAGAATGGCTATAAAGAGCGTCTCTTACCCTGGAGGACCCGTTCTGTCCTGCATTACATGGACAACCCATTCATTTCAGTGGACACTCTGTAATGCTGCATTTACTCTGTTTTACCCTGATAGATATTATAGTTAAAAGCAGAACATCTGGATCCCCTTTAATTTTCTAGTGAATGGTAATCAGAATGAGGGGGTCCTTTCGTTACATAGTTTTAAGGCCGAACAAAGCAGACCCATTTATTCAGCCTTTTTGCTAAAATGTTCGAGGAAGGGAAAAGCCTCATAGGGAGAAGCAATTGCCTCATTTTTGGGGGAAAATTCCTTTTTGCTCCAATCGAATAAAACCCCGGATCAGGACCCTATCCCGAATCCCTTTCACTAGAATTGTTTAAAAATTACAACTGAAATGCATCCAAAACCCTTTTCCAATCCTGGGATATAAATTGTTTATTATTTCATCTAGAAAATGCTCCAACCCTTTTCCAAATCCCGGTCACTATAACTTGTTATATTATTCATCGAAATGTATTCAGACCCTTTACAGAACCCGGGCCTATTAAAAGTTTTTTATATCACATCTGAAAAGTTTCAGACCCTTCTCCAAATCCTGGCCTAAAACTTTTATAATAACATCAAAATGCTTCAGACCCCCCAAATCCGTCCTAAACTTTTCCCAAACAATTTGAAAGAACCCCAACCCTCCCAACTGGCACTATAACTTTTATATTTTTTCATCGAAATGTTTCCGACCTTTACAAATCCCTTTTACTAAAAAATTTTTTAAAATTTTAACCTAAAAAGTCCCAACCCCCCAAATCCTTGTCACTTAACTGTTATATTATTACATGTAAAATTTTTCCCGATCCTTCTCCCGAATCCTTGTTCCATAACTTTTTATATTATTCACAGAAAGTCTCCAGACCCTTTTCCAAAACCTGGCACATTACTTGTTCTATTATTACTCTAGTTCCCCAAACCCTCTCCAAAGTTGGTCCTTTAAACCTTTTTAATTTTTACATCTTGAAAGTTTTCCAGACCCTTTTCCAAATCCCCGGGCACTTAAAGTTTTATTATTACATCAAAATTATCCAGCCCCTCCAAAAAAATGGGGCACTATAACTTTTATTTTTTCATCTAGAAATTATCCGCCCTTCTCCAAATCCCGGGCACTATAAAATTTTATATTAAAAAACTTAGAAATGCATCCAGAACCCTTTAAATCCCGGTCACTTAACTTTTTATATTTTTACATCTAGAAATGTTCCAAACCTTTTTCCAGAACCTTTTCCCCCTAAATTGTTTTTTACTATTACATTAGAAATGATCCAATCCTTCTCCCGAACCTGGTCCAGAACTTGTTCTATTTTTACATCTAGAAATGTATCCGCCCCCCTCCAAACCCTTTCACTAAACTTGTTCTATTTTACATCAGAAAGATCCAAACCTTCTCCCAAATCCTGGTCCTAAAATTGTTTTTTTATTCACTAAATGTATCCAACCCTTTTCCAAATCCGGCACTAAAACTGTTTTTTTATTTCATCAAAAAAAAAAAATCCCGACCCTCTCCCAAAATCCCGGTCACTAGAACTTTTTATTTTTTCATCTAGAAATGTTTCCAGAACCTTTTCCCGAATCCTGGTCACTAAAACTTTTATATTATTACTCTAGAAATTATCCAGACCCTTTCCCAGAATCCCGGATACTTCCTTTTTAAAATTTTAAAAACCCAGAAATTTCCAAAACCTTTTCCAGAATCCGCCTTTTCCTGTTATATTTAATTTTCATCTAAAATTAAACCGCCCTTTCCGAACCCTTTCCTGAAATTTTTCATTATTTCACTAAAATGATCCAAACCCTTCTCCAAATCCTGGGGCATATTAATTGTTATATTATTACATCTAGAAATGTATCCAACCCTTTTCCCATCCTTTGGTCACTTAAATTTTTTATTATTCATCAGAAATGTATCCAGATTCTTCTCCCAAATCCGGCACTATAAAGATATTTTTCATTGAAATGTACCAACCCTTTTCCCGAATTCCGGTCACTGTAACTTGTTATATCACATCTGAAATGACCAAACCCCCCCCTCCAAAATCCCGGTACCCTAACTTGTTTTTTTATTAAACAAAATGTACCAGATCCTTCCCAGAAAACCTGGTCATATAACCTGTTATAGATTCATTAGAAAATGTATCCAGAAACCCCCCTCCCCGAATCCGGGGCACATAACTTTTTCTATTTTTTACATCTAGAAATTTTCCAACCCTTCTCCCAGAATCCTGGTCACTATACGCTATTATTACTCTAAAAGTACCAACCCCTCCAAACCGGTCACTTAACTTTTTATTATTACATCTAAAATGACAAACCCTCTCCAAATCCCGGTCACTTTTAAATTTTATATTATTACCCTTTAAAATCACCAGAAACCTTTTTTCAAACCCGGTCACATAACTTGTTATTTTATTACACTGAAATGTATCCAGAAACCTTCTCTAGAATCCCGGTCACTATAACCCTTTTTTTATTAATCTAGAAATTACCAGACACTTCCCAATCCTGTCAAAAAAAACTTTAAACTAATAAATCGAAATGTATCCAGATCCTCCCAAATCCTGTCATGGAACTTGTTCTATTATTAATCTAAAAATGATCCAGACCCCCTTTTCCAGAATCCCTTCACTAAACTTGTTCTAATTTTTCATCAGAAATGACCGTCCCTTTTCCCAAATCCTGGTACTAGAACTTGTTCTTTTATTCATCTAAAAGATCCAACCCTTTTCCAAAACCCCGGGACTAAACTTGGTATATTTTAAAAAAAAAAATATCCAAACCCTTCTCCAAATCCTGGCCTGAACTTTTTTCTATTTTACATTAGAAAGGGTTCCCCCGATCCTTTTCCAGAAACCCGTCACTATAATTGTTATATTATTACATCTGAATGTTTCCAAACCCCCCTTTTAAACCCGGTTATAAAACCTTTTTATATTATTTAAAACTAGAAATGTACCAGAAACCCTTTTCCAAAACCGGTACTATAACCGTTATATTTTTTCACTAAAATGTATCCAACCCCTTTTCCAAATCCTGGTCCTATAACTTGTTCTTTATTCATCAGAAGTTCCAAACCCTTTTCCGAATCCCCGGGCCATTAAATTTTTATATTTTTTACATCTAAAATGATCCAGACCCTTCTCCGATCCTGTCCTATAACTTTTTTAAATTTACTTAGAAATGGATCCGATCCTTCTCCAAACCTGGGCACTATAACTTGTTTTTATTTTTACATTGAAAAGTTCCCGACCCTTCTCCGAACCCGGTCACTGTAAAATTTTTTAAAACAACTAGAAATGTATCCCAAACCCTTCTCCAGAACCTGGTCACCCAAAAAATTGTTCTTTTTTTACCTAGAATGTATCCCCAAAACCTTTTCCAAATCCTGGGGCAATATAAATTGTTTTAACAGAAATGATCCGACTTTCTCCAGAATCCGTTTCACAGAACTTGTTCTATTATTACTCTAAAATGTATCCAACCCTTTTCCCAGATCCCGGTCACTATTAATTGTTTTTTTTTAATCTAGAAATTATCCCAACCCTTCTCCCAAAAACCCGGTCACATAATTTTTCTTTTATTTCAACTAGAAATGTACCAGATCCTTCTCCAAAACCTGGTCATATACTTTTTATTACATCAGAATGTCTCCAACTCTTTTCCCAAATCCCTTTCACTAGAACTTTTCATTATTACATCTAGAAAAAGTTCCAGCCCTTTCCCCCGAATCCCGGGATATTAATTGTATATTTTTCAAATAGAAGTTCCCTCCTTTTTCTAGAACCCCGGTCACTTAACTTGTTATTTTCATTAAGAAAATGTCTCCCCCTTCTCCCGAAACGATCCCCATAAATGAAAAATTTTTACATCTAGAAATTTCCGACCCCCCCTCCAGAATCCCGGGGCACTGAAACTTGTTATATCCATCTAGAAAAATTTTCCAGACCCTTCTCCAGAATCCCGATCACTAAACTTGTTATATTATTTAAAATCTAGAAAGTCTCCGACCCTTTCCGAAACCCGTCATGTAAATTTTTTAATCACATCTAGAAAAGTCCCCCCAGACCCTTTCCGAATCCCCGGGGTTCACTTAAATTGTTCTATTATTATCTCCGAAATTTTTCCAGACCCTTCTCCAGAAACCCCCTCACTATAAACTTTTTCTATTATTAATTAGAAATGTATCCAGCCCCCCAAATCCCGGGGCACTAAAACTTGTTCTTTTTTTTGCTCCAGAAATTTTTTCCAGACCCTTCTCCAGAATCCCGTCACTTTTCTTGTTTTTTTAAAAAAAATTTATCTAGAAATTTCCAAACCCTTTTCCAGAATCCCGGTCACTATAACTTTTTTTATTATTACATCTAGAAAAAGTTCCAGACCCCCTTTTCCCGAATCCTGGTCACTAAAACTTGTTACTTATTCAACTAAAAAGTCTCCAGACCCTTCTCCAAAACCTGTACTAAATTGTTCTATTTACATCTAAATTCTAGACCCCCCAAAACCTGGGCACTATAACTTGTTTTATTACTCTAGAAAGTATCCAACCCTCCCAAATTCCTGGTCACTATGCTTGTTACATTTACATCTAGAAATGTCTCCAGACCCCTTTTCCAAAACCTGTCACTATAACTTATTTATTATTACATCTAAAAAGTTCCAACCCCTTTTTCCAAATCCAGTACTTAACTTGTTAATTTTTCATCTAAAAGTTCCAAAACCCCTTTTTTTTCTCTGTCATTGAATTCACCATGACAATTTCCTCTGGCAGAGAGTTCCACAGTCTCACTACTCTTACAGTAAATAATCCCTTTCTATCTTTATGTAGAAACCTTTGTTCCTCTTGATGTAGAGGACTCCCCTTGTTCTGGATCCAGTCCTGGGTATAAATAGATCCTGGGAGAGATTTCTACGTTGACCTTTAATATATTTATACATATTTATTATGTCCCTGAAGCCGTCTTGTATCTAAATATCCCAAATCTTGCTAATCTTTCTGGATATTGCAGTCCACCCAGCCCTTTTATTATTTTTGTTGCCCGCCTTTGTACCTGTTCAAGCTCTACAAAGTCTTTCCTGTGCACTGGTGCCCAAAACTGTACACAATATTCCATGTGTGGTCTAACCAGTGACTTGTATAATGGGAGAATAATGTTCTCATCATGTGCATCTATGCCCCTTTTAATGCACCCCATGATCCTATTTGCCTTGGCAGCTGCTGCCTGACACTGGCTGCTACAGTTAAGTTTACTGTCCACCAGGATTCCCAAGTCCTTCTCCAGTCACTTTTTCCCAGTGTTTTCCATGTAACAAGTCATCATGAAATGGATTTTTCTTCCCCATGTGCAGAACCTTGCATTTATCTGTGTTAAACCTCATCTGCCATTTCTCTGCCCGGGAGAAGGTTTATTTCTCCAAGGATTATTTTAATGTTCAGTTAAAGAAAAAAGGAAAACAAAGAAAAAATGTAAAAAAATAAAAATCTCTTTATTGAAGTCTCCATTATGGAAGCAATTGAAGTAAACACTTGTCTTCAAATAAAAACCATCTGAGGAACCTTCTACAGAGAAGACTACATACAGGTCATATACAGAACATCTGAGGAACCTTCTACAGAGGAGACTATATACAGCTCATATACAGAACATCTGAGGAACCTTATACAGAGAAGACTACAGTATATACAGATTATATACAGAACATCTGAGGAACCTTCTACAGAGAGGACTATATACAGGTCATATACAGAACATCTGAGGAACCTTCTACAGAGAAGGCTATATACAGCTCATATACAGAACATCTGAGGAACCTTCTACAGAGAAGACTACAGTATATACAGATTATATACAGAACATCTGAGGAACCTTCTACAGAGGAGACTATATACAGCTCATATAAAGAACAACTGAGGAACCTTCTACAGAGGAGACTATATACAGCTCATATACAGAACAACTGAGGAACCTTCTACAGAGAAGACTATATACAGCTCATATACAGAACTTCTGAGGAACCTTCTACAGAGAGGACTATATACAGGTCATATACAGAACATCTGAGGAACCTTCTACAGAGAAGGCTATATACAGCTCATATACAGAACATCTGAGGAACCTTCTACAGAGAAGGCTATATAAAGCTCATACACAGAAAATCTGAGGAACCTTCTATAGAGAAGACTATATACAGCTCATGCACAGAACATCTGAGGAACCTTCTACAGAGAAGACTATATACAGCTCATATACAGAAAATCTTAGGAGCCTTCTACAGAGAAGACTATGTACAGCTCATATACAGAACATCTGAGGAACTTTCTACAGAGAAGACTATATACAGCTCATATACAGAACAACTGAGGAACCTTCTACAGAGAAGACTATATACAGCACAATACAGAACATCGAGAACCTTCTACAGAGAGGACTAAATACAGGTCATATACAGAACATCTGAGGAACCTTCTACAGAGAAGGCTATATACAGCTCATATACAGAACATCTGAGGAACCTTCTACAGAGAAGACTATATACACCTCATATACAGAACATCTGAGGAACCTTCTACAGGGAAGACTATATACAGCTCATATACAGAACATCTGAGGAACCTTCTACAGAGAAGACTATATACAGCTCATATACAGAACATCTGAAGAACCTTCTACAGGGAAAACTATATACAGCTCATATACAGAACATCTGAGGAACCTTCTACAGAGAGGACTATATACAGCTCATATACAGAACATCTGAGGAACCTTCTACAGAGAAGACTATATACAGCTCATATACAGAACATCTGAGGAACCTTCTACAGAGAAGACTATATACAGAACAAGGTATCTATATCCAGGGCTGCAATAAATTATTTCAATTGTGGAGGGAAACACTGATCAGTGATGAGAATAAAGATTATCCAGAAGGTCGGAAAATCTCCCATGTGTGTCCACATCTATTGGTGATGGATCACTTTAATGTGCTTCACCTGTCTAGAGAAATGAATACGTGGATTAGAATAGATAGATAGATATGAAATAGATAGATAGATAGATAGATATGATATAGATAGATAGGAGATAGATATGAGATAAATAGATATGAGATAGATAGATAGATAGATAGATAGATAGGAGATAGATAGGAGATAGATAGATATGAGATAGATAGATGGGGAAGAGATAGATTGGAAAATAAAGAAAATAGATAGAAGTAGAAATATGAGAAAAGAAGGGATAATAGGAATAATAGAAAGAGATAGAAGGAAAGATAATAGAAAGGGATAGGAATAATGGAATAGATAGATAGATAATGTAAAGATAGATAGATATAAAAATAGATAGGAGATATAAGGAATAGATAGATGATTAATATAATAGAAATATACCCCTCCGATGTTTTCCGCCCAGTATAGCCTTGACTTCCTTCATGTCCTGACTGACGCACATGGGAACATTTCGGTTTTTTAAGATCACCCTGTGAATTAAGAGACAACGATCAGACACTCAGCGCTGTCAGTGTATTTTAGTATTTGTGCCATGTAGAATACAGGAAAATTTGCATTTAGATAAGTCACATACCCCCACCTGTTTTAATATATATAAAATTTTTTGCATTTTCCAGAAGCTCAACACTGGAGAACCCCACTCTTAAAATTTTAAATATAATAAATAATAAATACTTTTTGTGTATTTTTCCAGATGAGCGCAGGCGCTGAGAGGACCCCCACACGTAAAAATAACTATAAAATATAAAATGTTTTGCATTTTCCAGATGACGCAGACACGAAAAAACCCCACTCTTAATATATATATATATATACATTTTGTGTTTTTCCCAATGAGCTGCGGGCGCGGGGAAAGAACCCCCCCCACTCTGAATATATATAAAAAATAAAAATATATATATAAAAATTTTAAAAAATTTATATAAAAATATAATATATAAATATATATATAAATAATGTTGTGCTTTCCAATGACTCAGACACGGGAAAGCCCCCACCTCCATTCTTACAGACCCTTCCCCCTTATACTCAACAAATTCGGTGCTGTCACGGGTAAACTTCGGGGTAAACCCCCCAATTTCCCACCTCCTTCGGGTTATTTTGGTCAGGTTTAGTGCACAAACACATTTCCCTCGGGGCACAGCAGCTCCTGGGGGTAACATGATGGTTTTTTCCAGTATGAGGAAAACAGTAAGCATTTATATTCACCCCTAGAAAAAGGCCCAAAACTAATACAGAATACCCCCTTTCATATATACAGAATACCCCCCTGCAACATACAGATACTCCCCGCTAAATAACAGTAACTCCCCCTATCTATACAGTATCCCCCGCATATTACAGTAAACTCCCCCTAATAACAGTAACCGCCCCCAAAACCCCTATCTGCCCTGCTATATATACAGTTTACTCCCCTGCTATATATACGGGTAACCCCCGCTTCTATACATATACCCCGCATATTCAGATACTCCCCTGCAAAATATACAGAAAACCCCTCTATATACACAGAAAACTGCCCTCTAAAAAAATTTTTTAACCCCCCTGCTATATATACATTAAACTCCCTAAAAATATATACAGAAAAACCCCCCTGCTATTTTAAACAATACCCCCCCTACATATAACAAAACCCCCGGGTTTTTAAACATATACTCCCCGCATATAACAGTATACTGCCCTGCTATATAAACAGTATACTCCCCTGCTATATGTACAATGTACTGCCCTGCTATATATACTTTAGACTCCCCTGCAATATATAGGGGAACCCTGCACATACAATACAATACCCTACTATATATACAACATACTCCCATGCACTATTTAGGGTTTTCTGTCCTGCACATACAGTATATATTTCTCTATCATCCCTATGACTGTACCTTGGATCAGGGCAGCGCACAGCAGCACAGTGCAGAGCATGGTTTGGGGATCTGCCGTCCATTGAAAAATGGGTTTTTGTGTCTGTTGACTTGGGGCAGACAGAACCAGGGGTCAAGGCGACTGAATATATAGACTGGGGAACACATTCACATTGAAGGGGAAATCCCGAAAACCGCAGCTTCCTCCACAGAATATTTTCAAAAAAGAGAAATGCAAAAACAAAAACGTCCCCCCCCTCCAGGAAAATTAGACCGATTAACCCCCCCGTCTCCGCGAGGAATTTACCAGACCCTTCCCAGAATCCCCCTACTATAACTTGTTAAATTTTTTCATCTAAAATGTATCCAGACCCTTCCCAAATCCCGGTCATATAACTTTTTTTATATTATTACACTAAAATGTATCCAGACCCTTCCCAAAACCGGGCACTAAACTTTAAAATTATTACCTAAAATGTATCCCGACCCTTCCCAAACCTGGCACTATAAACTTGTTATTTATTACATTTAGAATGTCTCCAGACCCTTTTTCCCAGAATCCCGGTCCAAAAAACTTGTTTTAAAATTTTTACATCTAGAAAAGAAACCAGACCCTTTTCCAAATCCCGGGCACAAAACTTGTATATTATTTTCATTAGAAATGTATCCAGACCCTTCCCAGAATCCTGGCACTATAACTTTTTAATTTTACATCTAAAAGTACCAACCCTTCTCCAGAATCCTGGTCACCATAACGTGTTAAATTATTACATTTAGAAATGTCTCCAGACCCTTCTCCAGAATCCCGGTCACTATAACTTGTTATATTATTACATCTAGAAATGTATCCAGACCCTTCTCCAGAATCCCGGTCACTATAACTTGTTATATTATTACATCTAGAAATGTCTCCCGACCCTTCTCCAGAATCCCGGTCACTATAACTTGTTATATTATTACATCTAGAAATGTATCCAGACCCTTCTCCAGAATCCCGGTCACTATAACCTGTTATATTATTACATCTAGAAATGTATCCAGACCCTTCTCAGAATCCTGGTCACTATAACTTTTTACATTATTACATCTAGAAATGTATCCAGACCCTTCTCCAGAATCCTGATCACTATAACCTGTTATATTATTTACATCTAGAAATGTGTCCAGACCCTTCTCCAGAATCCCGTCACTATAACTTGTTCTATATTACATCTAGAAATGTCTCCCGACCCTTCTCCAGAATCCCGGTCACTATAACTTGTTCTATTATTACATCTAGAAATGTATCCAGACCCTTCTCCAGAATCCCGGTCACTATAACCTGTTATATTATCACATCTAGAAATGTATCCAGACCCGTCTCCAGAATCCTGGTCACTATACCTTGTTATATTATTACATCTACATATGTATCCAGAGCCTTCTCCATTAGCCTGGTGATAAGAAGTTTTATTATTACATCTAGAAATGTATCCTGACCCTTCTCCAGAATCCCGGTCACTATAACTTCTTATATTATTACATCTAGAAATTTATCCAGACCCTTCTCTATAATCCTGGTCACTATAACTTGTTCTATTATTACATCTAGAAATGTTTCCAGACCCTTCTCTATAATCCTGGTCACTATAACCTGTTATATTATTACATCTAGAAATGTATCCAGACCCTTCTCCAGAATCCTGGTCACTATAAACTTGTTTCTATATTACATCTAGAAATGTCTCCAATCCTTCTCCAGAATCCCGGTCACTAGAACTTGTTCTATTATTACATCTAGAAATGTCTCCAGACCCTTCTCCAGAATCCCGCTCACTATAACTTGTTATATTATTACATCTAGAAATGTATCCAGACCCTTCTCCAGAATCCTGGTCACTATAACTTGTTATATTATTACATCTAGAAATGTATCCAGACCCTTCTCCAGAATCCTGGTCACTATAACTTGTTATATTATTACATCTAGAAATATATCCAGACCCTTCTCCAGAATCCCGGTCAATATAACTTGTTATATTATTACATCTAGAAATGTCTCCAGACTATTCTCCCGAATCCCGGTCACTATATATCACTATATATCCCCTAGAACTTGTTCTATTACTACATCCTTTTGAACTCTGTACATTTTTGTTTTAGTTGTGATCAGCAACCTATCACAGATTATTACTCCGGGACTTCTCTCCCTCCTATATACCCCAGAGCTCAGCTTCTCTCTCTCCTAAAGACCCCAGAGCTCAGCTTCTCTCCCTCCTATATACTCCAGAGCTCGGCTCCTCTGCCTCCTCAATACCCCAGAGCTCGGCTTTTCTGCTTCCTATATACCCCAGAGCTCGGCTTCTTTCCCTCCTATATACCCCAGAGCTCAGCTTCTCTCCCTCCTATATACCCCAGAGCTCAGCTTCTCTCCCTCCTATATACCCCAGAGCTCAGCTTCTCTCCCTCCTATATACCCCAGAGCTCAGCTTCTCTCCCTCCTATATACCCCAGAGCTCAGCTTCTCTCCCTCCTATATACCCCAGAGCTCAGCTTCTCTCCCTCCTATATACCCCAGAGCTCGGCTTCTCTCCCTCCTATATACCCCAGAGCTCGGCTTCTCTCCCTCCTATATACCCCAGAGCTCAGCTTCTCTCCCTCCTATATACCCCAGAGCTCAGCTTCTCTCCCTCCTATATACCCCAGAGCTCAGCTTCTCTCCCTCCTATATACCCCAGAGCTCAGCTTCTCTCCCTCCTATATACTCCAGAGCTCAGCT
Organism: Phyllomedusa bahiana; assembly: GCA_025379985.1. Classification (NCBI taxonomy): domain Eukaryota; kingdom Metazoa; phylum Chordata; class Amphibia; order Anura; family Hylidae; genus Phyllomedusa; species Phyllomedusa bahiana. The sequence goes on from JAODAL010022749.1 coordinate 19,715, forward strand.
TCTCTCCCTCCTATATACCCCAGAGCTCAGCTTCTCTCCCTCCTATATACCCAGAGCTCAGCTTCTCTCCCTCCTATAACCCCAACTAACTCACTCCCTCCTATATACCCCAGAGCTCAGCTTCTCTCCCTCCTATATAATCCAGAGCTCAGCTTCTCTCCTATATACCCCAGACCTAAGCTTCTCTCCCTCCTATATACCCAGAGCTCAGCTTCTCTCCATCCTCTATACCCCAGAGCTCAGCTTCTCTCCCTCCTATATAATCCAGAGCTCAGCTTCTCTCCTATATACCCCAGACCTAAGCTTCTCTCCCTCCTATATACCCCAGAGCTCAGCTTCTCTCCTTCCTCTATACCCCAGAGCTCTGCTTCTCTCCTTCCTCTATACCCCAGAGCTCAGCTTCTCTCCCTCCTATCTACCCTAGAGCTCAGCTTCTCTCCCTCCTATATACCCCAGAGCTCAGCTTCTCTCCCTCCTATATACCCCAGAGCTCAGCTTCTCTCCCTCCTATATACCCCAGAGCTCAGCTTCTCTCCCTCCTATATACCCCAGAGCTCAGCTTCTCTCCTATATACCCCAGAGCTCAGCTTCTCTCCCTCCTATATACCCCAGAGCTCAGCTTCTCTCCCTCCTATATACCCCAGAGCTCAGCTTCTCTCCCTCCTCTATACCCCAGAGCTCAGCTTCTCTCCCTCCTCTATACCCCAGAGCTCAGCTTCTCTCCCTCCTCTATACCCCAGAGCTCAGCTTCTCTCCCTCCTATATACCCCAGAGCTCAGCTTCTCTCCCTCCTATATACCCCAGAGCTCAGCTTCTCTCCATCTATTTACCCCAGAGCTCAGCTTCTCTCCCTCCTATATACCCCAGAGCTCAGCTTCTCTCCCTCCTATATACCCCAGAGCTCAGCTTCTCTCTCTCCTATATACCCCAGAGCTCAGCTTCTCTCCCTCCTATATACCCCAGAGCTCAGCTTCTCTCCCTCCTATATACCCCAGAGCTCAGCTCCTCTCCCTCCTATATACCCCAGAGCTCAGCTTCTCTCCCTCCTATATACCCCAGAGCTCGGCTTCTCTCCCTCCTATATACCCCAGAGCTCAGCTTCTCTCCCTCCTATATACCCCAGAGCTCAGCTTCTCTCCCTCCTATATACCCCAGAGCTCAGCTTCTCTCCCTCCTTTATACCTCAGAGCTCAGTTTCTCTCCCTCCTATAGACCCCAGAGCTCAGATTCTCTCCCTCCTTTATACCTCAGAGCTCAGTTTCTCTCACTCCTATATACCCCAGAGCTCAGCTTCTCTCCCTCCAATATACCCAGACCTCATCTTCTTTCCCTCCTATATACCCAGAGCTCCGCTTCTCTCCCTCCTATAGACCCCAGAGCTCAGCTTCTCTCCCTCCTATAGACCCCAGAGCTCAGCTTCTCTCCCTCCTATAGACCCCAGAGCTCAGCTTCTCTCCCTCCTATATACCCCAGAGCTCGGCTCCTCTCTCTCCTATATACCCTAGAGCTCAGCTTCTTTTCCTCCTATATACCCCAGAGCTCGGCTTCTCTCCCTCCTATATATCCCAGAGCTCAGCTTCTCTCCCTCCTATATACCCCAGAGCTCAGCTCCTCTCCCTCCTATATACCCCAGAGCTCAGCTCCTCTCCCTCCTATATACCCCAGAGCTCAGCTTCTCTCCCTCCTATATACCCCAGAGCTCGGCTTCTCTCCCTCCTCTATACCCCAGAGCTCAGCTTCTCTCCTTCCTATATACCCCAGAGCTCAGCTTCTCTCCTATATACCCCAGAGCTCAGGCTATCTCCCTCCTATATACCCCAGAGCTCAGCTTCTCTCCCTCCTAAAGAGCCCAGAGCTCAGCTTCTCTCCCTCCTATATACCCCAGAGCTCAGCTTCTCTCCCTCCTATATAACCCAGAGCTCAGCTTCTCTCCCTCCTATATATCCCAGAGCTCAGCTTCTCTCCCTCCTATGTGCCAGGATTAGAAAATTATGTCTCCTTTCTCTGTAAAACAGCCGCACCTCTGTTATATGATGAGCCTGGAATTGCAGTTTAGCTCCATTCACGTAAATATGACTGAGCTGCACTACCAGAGCTATCCTGTGACAGAGGGGGCGCTGTTTTAGAAAAGAAGCGGCCATTTTTTTCTATTCGTGGACAATTTCTTTAATTTGTTCCATTTTTCTAGAATCAACATTAAAGGGTTGATCCTGCCATAGATTTTGATGGATGCAATATCAAAGCCCGATAGGTGCCGCCACCTCTGGGCCACCCACCCACCTATCTCAGAAACAGGCGCCCTGAAAGGGTCGGCTCAGGATGGAGAGCTGGTCAGGCTTGTTCTATGGGAGTACGTGCGGCCGGACACAGCGCTGACCTATAGGATCATTTGTTCTAGATCTACCTGTTTGCAGGTGATTACAGTAACAGAGGGCGACACCGGCCCCCAGGTGAGGCTGTTGAGGACATTTAGGATAATGACACAAGTTCTAATTTCCATTCAAGGACAAACGTTGGCTCATCCGGTTCAGTTCATGTTCCTAAAATCGCACGGAGAATATTGCATTAGTGGTTCTGCTCTTATATGTGATTTCCAGGAAGAAAGTCTTTCAGTCTCACTTCTTTATATCCAATTACACAATAACCTCTGGAAACTGATCACCAGAGCATTGTAGCTTCTACCCCTCTCCTGCCCCTACACTACGCCTTCTGCCCCTACACTACCCCTCCTGCCCCTACACCCCCTCCTGCCCCTACAACCCCCCGCCTGCCCCTACACTCCCGCTCCTGCCCCTACACTACCCCTCCTGCCCCTACACTACCCCTGCTGCCCCTACACTACCCCTCCTGCCCCTACACTACGCCTCCTGCCCCTACACTACCCCTGCTGCCCCTACACTACCCCTCCTGCCCCTACACTACCCCTCCTGCCCCTACACTGCCCCTCCTGCCCCTACACTACCCCTCCTGCCCCTACACTACCCCTGCTGCCCCTACACTGCCCCTCCTGCCCCTACACTGCCCCTCCTGCCCCTACACTACCCCTCCTGCCCCTACACTACCCCTGCTGCCCCTACACTACCCCTCCTGCCCCTACACTACCCCTCCTGCCCCTACACTGCCCCTCCTGCCCCTACACTACCCCTGCTGCCCCTACACTGCCCCTCCTGCCCCTACACTACCCCTGCTGTCCCCCTACACCATCCCTGCTGCCCCTACACTACCCCTGCTGTCCCTCTACACTACCCCTGCTGTCCCTCTACACTACCCCTGCTGCCCCTACACTACCCCTGCTGCTCCTACACTACCCCTGCTGTCCCTCTACACTACCCCTGCTGCCCCTACACTACCCCTGCTGCTCCTACACTATCCCTGCTGTCCCTACACTACCACTCCTGCCCCTACACTGTCCCTCCTGCCCCTACACTGTCCCTCCTGCCCCTACACTGACCCCCCTGCCCCTACACCCCCTCCTGCCCCTACACTGTCCCTCCTGCCCCTACACTACCCCTCCTGCCCCTACACCCCCTCCTGCCCCTACACTACCCCTGCTGCCCCTACACTATCCCTGCTTCCCCTACACTACCCCTGCTGCCCCTACACCATCCCTGCTGCCCCTACACTATCCCTGCTGCCCCTACACTACCCCTGCTGTCCCTACACTACCCCTGCTGCCCCTACACCATCCCTGCTGCCCCTACACCATCCCTGCTGTCCCTACACTACCCCTGCTGCCCCTACACTATCCCTGCTGCCCCTACACTGTCCCTCCTGCCCCTACACTGCCCCTCCTGCCCCTACACTACCCCTCCTGCCCCTACACTGTCCCTCCTGCCCCTACACTACCCCACCTGCCCCTACACTGTCCCTCCTGCCTCTACACTGTCCCTCCTGCCCCTACACTACCCCTCCTGCCCCTACACTACTTCTCCTTGCCCTACACTGTCCCTCCTGCCCCTACACTTCCCCTCCTGCCCCTACACTACCCCTCCTGCCCCTACACTACTTCTCCTGCCCCTACACTGCCCCTCCTGCCCCTACACTGTCCCTCCTGCCCCTACACTACCCCTCCTGCCCCTACACTACTTCTCCTGCCCCTACACTGCCCCTCCTGCCCCTACACTGCCCCTCCTGCCCCTACACTACCCCTCCTGCCTACACTACCCCTCCTGGGGTCTGGTTGGGTTGGGAGCAGGGTGGGGTCTGGTTGGGTTAGGAGCAGGGTGGGGTCTGGTTGGTTGTGGCAGCAGGGTGTGGTCCGGTTAGATTTGGAGCAGGGCAGGATCTGATTGGATTCAGGGAGCAGGATGGGGTCTGGTTGGATTCGGGGAGCAGAATGGGGTCTGGTTGGATTCGGGGAGCAGGGTGGGGTCTGGTTGGGTTGTGAGCAGGATGGGGTCTGGTTGCATTTGGGGAGCAGGATGTTGTCTGGTTGGATTCGGGGAGCAGGATGGGGTCTGGTTGGGTTGGGTGCAGAATGAGGTCTGGTTGGATTCGGGGAGCAGGATGGGGTCTGGTTGGATTCGGGGAGTAGGATGGGGTCTGGTTGGATTCGGGGAGCAGGGTGGGGTCTGGTTGGTTTGAGAGCAGGGTGGGGTCTGGTTGGATTCAGGGAGCAGGGTGGGGTCTGGTTGGCTTTGGGGCGCAGGATGGGGTCTGGTTAGATTTGGGGAGCAGGATGAGGTATGTTTGGGTTTGGGAGTAGGGTGGGGTCTGGTTAGGTTGGGTGCATAGTGGGGACTGGTTGGATTTGGGGAGAAGGGTGGGGTCTGGTTGGATTCGGGGAGCAGGGTGGGGTCTGGTTGGATTCGGGGAGCAGGATCTTGTCTGGATGGATTCGGGGAGCAGGGTGGGGTCTGGTTGGGGACAGAGTGGGGACTGGTTGGTGTTGGGGAGCAGGATGGGGTCTGGTTAGATTTGGGGAGCAGGGTGGGGTCTGGTTGGGTTGGGAGCAGGGTGGGGTCTGGTTGATTTGAGAGCAGGGTGGGGTCTGGTTGGATTCAGGGAGCAGGATGGGATCTGGTTGGGTTGGGTGCAGAATGGGGTCTGGCTGTATTCGGGGAGCAGGATGGGGTCTGGTTGGATTCGGGGAGCAGGGTGGGGTCTGGTTGGTTTGGGGGCAGGATGGGGTCTGGTTGGATTTGGGGAGCAGGATTGGGTCTGGTTGGGCTTGGGAGCAGGATGGGGTATGGTTGGGTTTGGGAGTAGGGTGGACTCTGGTTGGGTTGGGGGCATAGTGGGGACTGTTTGGATTTGGGGGGCAGACTGGGGACTGGTTGGCTTTGGGTACCTGGGTGTGGTGTGGTTGGTTTCGGGGTGCAGGTTGGGGCCTGTTTGGATTCGGGGAGCAGGATGGGGTCTGGTTGGGTTGGGGGCAGAGTTGGGACGGGTTAGATTTGGGGAGCCGCGTGGGGTCTGCTTGGATTCGGGGAGCAGGGTGGGGTCTGCTTGGATTCGGGGAGCAGGATGGTTTCTGGTTGGATTAGGGGAGCAGGATGGGGTCTGGTTGGGTTGGGGGCAGAGTGGGGACTGGTTGGATTTGGGGAGCAGGATGGGGTCTGGTTGGATTCAGGGAGCAGGGTGGGGTCTGGTTGGGTTGGGAGCAGGATGGGGTCTGGTTGGATTCGGGGAGCAGGATGGGGTCTGGTTGGATTTGTGGAGAAGGATGGGGTATGATTGGGTTTGGGAGAAGGGTGGGGTCTGGTTGGATTTGGGGAGCATGATGGGGTCTGTTAGGATTCGGGGAGCAGGATGGGGTCTGGTTGGGCTTGGGAGCAGGATGGGGTATGGTTGGGTTTTGGAGTAGGGTGGGGTCTGGTTGGTTGGGGGCATAGTGGGGACTGTTTGGATTTGGGGAGCAGGGTGGGGTCTAGTAGGATTCGGGGAGCAGGATGGGGTCTGGTTGGATTCGGGGAGCAGGATGGTGTCTGATTGGATTCGGGGAGCAGGTGGGGTCTGGTTGGGTTGGGGACAGAGTGGGGACTGGTTGGATTTGGGGAGCAGGATGGGGTCGGGTTGGATTCGGGGAGCAGGGTGGGGTCTGGTTGGGTTGGGAGCAGGGTAGGGTCTGGTTGGGCTTGGGAGCAGGGTGGGGTCTGGTTGGTTTGGGCGCAGGCTGGGGTCTGGTTGGATTCGGGGAGCATGGGGGGGTCGGGTTGGTTTGGGAGCAGGTTGGGGTCTGGTTGGGTTGGGAGCAGGGTGGGGTCTGGTTGGTTTGGGAGCAGAATGGTGTCTGGTTGAATTCGGGAGTTGGATGGTGTCTGGTTGGATTCGGGGAGCAGGATGGGGTCTGGTTGGATTTGGGGAGTAGGGTGGGGTCTGGTTGGATTTGGGGAGCAGGTTGGGGTCTGGTTGGGTTGGGTGCAGTATGGGGTCTGGTTGGAGTCGGGGAGCAGGATGGTGTCTGGTTGGATTCGGGGAGTAGGATGGTGTCTGGTTGGATTCGGGAAGCAGGGTGGGGTCTGGTTGGATTCGGGGAGCAGGATGGTGTCTGGTTGGATTCGGGGAGCAGCGTGGGGTCTGGTTGGGTTGGGGGCAGACTGGGGACTGGTTGGAGTTGGGGAGCAGGGTGAGGTCTGGTTGGATTCGGGGAGCAGGGTGGGGTCTGGTTGGATTCGGGGAGCAGGATGGTGTCTGGTTGGATTCGGGGAGCTGGGTGGGGTCTGGTTGGGTTTGGGGCAGAGTGCGGACTGGTTGGATTCGGGGAGCAGGATGGTGTCTGGTTGGATTTGGGGAGTAGGATGGGGTCTGGTTGGATTCAGGGAGCAGAGTGGGGTCTGGTTGGATTCGGGGAGCAGGATGGGGTCTGGTTGGGTTGGGGGCAGAGTGGGGACTGGTTAGATTTGGGGAGCAGCGTGGGGTCTGCTTGGATTCGGGGAGCAGGGTGGGGTCTGCTTGGATTCGGGGAGCAGGATGGTTTCTGGTTGGATTAGGGGAGCAGGATGGGGTCTGGTTGGGTGGGGGGCAGAGTGGGGACTGGTGGGCTTGGGGGGGCAGGGTGGGGTCTGGTTGGATTCAGGGAGCAGGGTGGGGTCTGGTTGGGTGGGGAGCAGGGTGGGGTCTGGTTGGTTTGAGAGCAGGATGGGGTCTGGTTGGATTCGGGGAGCAGGGTGGGGTCTGGTTGGTTTGGGAGCAGGGTGGGGTCTGGTTGGATTCGGGGAGCAGGATGGGGTCTGGTTAGGTTTGGGAGTCGGATGGGGTCTGTTTGGGTTGGGAGCAGGGTGGGGTCTGGTTGGTTTCGGGGAGCAGGATGGGGTCTGGTTGGATTCGGGGAGCAGGATGGGGTCTGGTTGGATTCGGGGAGCAGGATGGGTTCTGGTTGGATTCGGGGAGCAGGATGGTTTCTGGTTGGATTGGGGGGTAAAATGGGGTCTGGTTGGATTCAGGGAGCAGGATGGGGTCTGGTTGGATTTGGGGGTAGAATGGGGTCTGGTTGGATTAAGGGAGCAGGATGGGGTCTGGTTGGATTTGGGGCGCAGGATGGTGTCTGGTTCGGTTTGGGGCAGTGTGGGGTCTGGTTGGGTTTAGGGAGCAGGATGGGGTCTGGTTGGGTTGGGGGCAGGGTTGGGTCTGGTTGGGTTGGGAGCAGGATGGGGTCTGGTTGGGTTTGGGGAGCAGGATGGGGTCTGGTTGGATTCAGGGAGCAGGATGGGGTCTGGTTGGATTCAGGGACCAGGGTGGGGTCTGGTTGGATTCGGGGAGCAGGGTGGGGTCTGGTTGGATTCGGGGAGCAGGATGGTATCTGGTTGGGTTGGGGGCAGTGTGGGGTCTGGTTGGGTTTGGGGAGCAGGATGGGGTCTGGTTGGGTTGGGGGCAGAGTTGGGTCTGGTTGGGTTTGGGGAGCATGATGGGGTCTGTTTGGATTCGGGGAGCAGGATGGGGTCTGGTTGGGTTTGGGGCACAATTAAAAAGTTGTGTTACTTTTCATGTTTACGACTTTTAGGCTTTTTTTCTGGAAAACCCCTTGAAGAATCTTCTAAGACATAAAAAACGTGAGCGGAGCTGATATGAAATATTCATGCTGCTCTTTCACCCACATAAAATGCTGCTGTCCAAAATCCTGCTGTACTTTCCCTGAGAGAACAATGAGTTCTTGTTTGTTACCAGTTTCAGATTCCTAAAACAGGATGGGAAATGTTAGACGCTGGCTTTCTGCTCATACAAGGGATTTCCAGGAAGCGGGACTTTCAGTTTCACTTCCAGGTTCCCCATCGTGTAAGGTTCTCTTAGTAGAAGGCATCGGCCGGGGTGTCGTCACGGTCTGTTGTTTGCTGAGTATTGCACTATTAAATATGTAAAGGACTACATTTAAAATACTGAGGGAGCAGCCCAAAACTTCCATGAACTATTTGTAGCTGTAAGGAGCGGACACTGCACCGATCTATTTAGCCGGGCGGGCCCCCCTAAATTCCCCCCATAAGGAAAGTTTTTGTATTTGGGTTTTGGGGCCGGGCGGGACATGGCAGCCCAGAGGGGCTATGCATCAGCCCGGTCAGGTACTGGTCCCCCCCAGAGTGCTATTTATCAACGGGTAAAGGGACCGGTCAGGGAGAGCCGGGGCATCACCGGGTCCCCGGTGCCCCTCAGGGAAGCGCTTGGATCAGCCGGGTTTAGGTTTCCAGTCCCCCGGGGAGCGCTGTGCATCAGCCGGGTTTAGGTTTCCGGTCAGGGGGAGTCTGGGGGCATCAGCCGGTCCGGTACCATTCCCGGGAGACGCTGGGCATCACCGGGTCAGGTGCCGGGTTTTTAAAAAAGAGCGTTGGATCACCGGGCAAGGGACCGGGCAGGGAAGGGGCCCGTGCATCAGCCCGGGGCAGGGAAACCCTTTTAGGGGGAATTTCTGTTTCATCAGCCGGGTCAGGGAAAAGTCAGGGGGAACGCTGTGCATCCAACGGGCAGTTAACCCCGGGCAGCGGGAAATGGGTGTGCATCAGCCCGGGGAAGGTACCAGTCAGGGGAGCGCTGTGCATCAGCCGGGTCCAAGGGGACCAGTCAGGAGAGCGCTGTGCAACAGCCAGGGCCCGGTACCGGTCAGGGGGAAACGCTGTGCTCAGCCAGTCAGGTACCGGCAGGGAAAGTGCTGTTGCATCAGCTGGGTCAAGCACCGGGCCCAAAAGAGAGCTGTGCATCACTGAGTCAGGTACCAGTCAGGGAGAGCGCTGTGCATCAGCCAGGTCCCGTAAAAGTCAGGAAAAATGCTTTTGCATCACCGGGTCAGGTTTCCGGTCCCGGGAGAGCCCTATACATCAGCCGGGGCGGGACCGTCAGGGAGACACTTTTTGCAAACAGCCAGGGCAGGGACCGGTTCCCGGGAAGGGGCGTGCATCATGGGCAAGCACCCTCAGCGAGAGTGCCCTTTTTTAAACACCAGGGCAGGTACCAGTCGGGAGAGCGTGTGCATCCCGCCGAGTCAGGTACCAGTAATTTAAGTGCTTGGATCACCGCGTCAGGTACCGGTTTAGGCGAGATGTATGCCCTCAAAAACCGGGGCAGGAAACCGGGCAGGGGGAGCACTAAAGCCCTCAGCCGGGTCAGGGGAAACACTGTGCATCGCCGGGGCAGGTACCATCCGAGAGTGGGTTTGCATCAGCCAGGTCTGGGACCGGTCAGGGAGACGCTGTGCATCACAGGTCAAAGGGACCCGTCAGGGGGAAGTGGGGTTTCATCAGCCGGGGCAGGTACCGGTTTAGGGGGAGCGCGTGCATCAGTCAGGGCAGGTACGGTTTTAAAAGGGGGAAACACTAAAACATCAGCCAGGGCAGGGACCAGTCAGGGAGGTGCTGGGAAACACCTGGTCAGGTACTGGTTAAGGAGAGCGCTAAAGCATCATCCGGGTCGGTGGGCCAATCAGGGGGAGTCGTTTAAGCATCATCCAGGGCAGGGACCGGGCAAAGAGAGCCCCTGTCATTTACCGGGGCAATACCATTAAAAGGGGGAGACTATGCATCAGCCGGGGCAGGTTTCCAGTCAGGGAAAAAGCGCTTGTGCATCAAACCGGGTCAAGCACCGGTCAAAGGGGGAGCGCTGTGCCCCACTTTAGCAGGTACCAGTTAGGGGGAGAGCTGGGCATCAGCCGGTTTAGTTTCCGGGGCAGGGAGTGAGCGTGCATCAACCGGTTCAGGGACCGGGCCCGGAAGAGTGCTGTGCATCACCAGGTCAGGTTCCAGTCAGGGGGAAACGCTGTGCAAACAACCTGGTCCAAATACTGGGTTTTAAAGGGGAGCACTATGCCAATGGGGGGGTCCTGGGGGGGGCCAGGGCAGGGGGAAAAACACTGTGCATCAACCAGGCATACCGGTCAGGAGAAGGGGCCCGTGCATCAGCCGGGTTTAGGGACCAGTCAGGGAAAAGGGGCTGTGCATCAGCCAGGTCAGGTACCAGGGCAGGGGGACGCTGTGGGATCAGCCAGGTCAGGTCCCGGGCCCAAAGGGGGAGCACTGTGCACAGCCGATAAGGAGCGGGGGCAGGGGGAGCGCTGTGCATCAGCCGGGTCAGGTACCCCGTTAGGGGGAGAGAGGGGGAAACAGCCGGGTCAATACCGGGTCCCGGGATGAGCTGTGCATCCCGACGGTTCAGGTTTCCGGGCAGGAAGAGTGCTGTGCAAACAGCCGGGCCGGTACCCAAATCAGGGAGAAAACGGGTGTGCATCGCCTTTGGCAAGTACTGTTTAAAGGGAAACACTATGCATCAGCCCGGGGGCTGGGGGCCAGTCAAGGGGAACACTGTGCATCAACCAGGGCAGGTACCGGGGCAGGAGACGCTTGGGCATCAGCCCCGGGGCAGGTACCAGGGCAGGGAGAGCGCTGTGCATCACCCCGGGCAGGGACCAGTTCCCGGGAGACGCTTGCATTCCAAAAAAGGTCAGGGGCCGGGCAGGGAAAAGCGCTGGTTTTAGCCGGGTCAACCCCGGGGCCCGGGAGAGCGCTGTGCATCAGCTGGCAGGTTTCCAGTTAGGGAGAGAGCTTGGGGGATCAGCTGGGTCAGGTTTCCGGGGTTAGGGAGTGCGCTGGGGCATCAGCCGGGCAGGTACCGATCAGGGAGTGGAAAACTGTGCACAGGGGCGGGTCCCCGGGGACCCGGGCAAAGGGAAGGGGTGCTGTGCATCACCGGGTCAGGGACCATGAGGGAGGCACTGGTTGAAAAAAAAACAGCCAGGTCCAAATTACCGGGTCAGGAGAACCTGGCAAACAGCCGGGGCCCGGTTTCCCCCTTCCCGGGGGTAGCTGGTGCAACAACGGGTCAGGTACCATTTAGGAAGGGGTTTCTGTTCATCAGCCGGTCAGGGACCCCGTGAGGGGAGCACTGGCCAACACCAGGGTCAGGTACCGATCAGAGGAGCGCTGTTTCATCAGCCGGGTCAGGAAACCCTTTAGGGGGAGCACTGTTTCATCAGCCAGGGAGGGACCAGTAAGGGGGACGCTTTTGCATCAGGGCCCGGTCAGGGGAAAACCCGGGCAGGGAGAGCGCTGTGCAATCAGCCAGGTCAAGGACCAAAACGGGAAGAGCGCTTTTGCACCATCTGGTCCCCGTACCAAACAGAAAGAGCTTTGCATCAGCCGGGTCAGGTACCGGTCGGGAAAAGCGCTGTTCATCCCGGCCGGGGGTCAGGTACTGGTCAGGGTGGGGAGACTGTGCATCGGGGGGCCAGGGCAGGTACCCGGGGGCAGGGAAAACGCTGTTCATTTACCCCGGTCAGGTAGGGGCGGGTTGGGAAAATCACCCAAAATCATACCGTCCCGGGAGATTAAACCCTGGCTTAGCCCTTTTCAAATTAAAACCCCGGAGGGAAGCGCTGTGCTTTAGGGCCCAATTTAATTTCCAGGGGCAGGGAGATTACCATGAATCAGCCTTTTCGGAACCAAAAGGGAAAGGGGATCATGTCATCAGCCAGGTCAGGTTTCCGATCAGAGAGAGCCCGTGCATCACCGGGGGCAGGTACCGGGCAGGGGGTGAGCTGTGCATCAACGGGGGCTTTTCCCTCCCGGGAAAAGCGCTGGGGACAGCCGGGTAGGTACCAGTGAGGGGGAGCAAAAGGGGCTTTAGCCGGGTCAGTACCGGGGTAAGAAGAGCGCTGTGGGGTCACCGGGGGCAGGTTTCCCAAATTTGGGGAGAAACGCTGTGGCACCAACTTGGGCACGAAACCCAAACAGGGAGAACTGTGCATCACCGGGGGGGTACCGTCAGGGAGAGAGCCTTTTCATCAGCTTTTTGGGGGCAGTTCCGGCAGGGAGAGCGCCGTCCCTCTTCCGGGTCAGGTACTGGTCAGGGGGGAGGCACTTGTCATTTACCAGGTCAGGTCCGGAAGGTAAAAACGGGGGCATCAGGGCCAAAAACAGGTAGGGGCCTGGCATCACCAGGTTAGGTAGAGCGCTGTTCAACAGGGCCCCCAAACAGGTTTCCATCAGGGGGATTAACCCCCTGAATCAAAACCGGGGCAGGTACCCCGGGCAGGGAGAGCGCTGGGACATAGCCGGGTTTTGTTTCAGGTCAGGATAGCGCTGTGCATTTAGCCAGGGCGGTACTGGGCAGGGAGGCGCTGTGCCTCAAACCAGTTCAGGGGGACCGATCATTGGGGAGCCCCTGTGCAAAAAGCCAGGCAGGGACCACAGAGAGAGCGCTGTGCAACACCATTTTTAGGGTACCGGTTTAGGGAGAGCGCTGTGCATCAGCCATTTTTAGGTAAACCCGGGCAGGGGAAGCGGGTGAGCATCCCGCCCCGGTCAGGTTTCCGGTTTAAAGAGCGCAATTTTAAACAGGGCCCGGGCAGGTCCCCGGGGGCAGGGAAGCGCTGTGCATCAGCCGGTTCCGGTACCAGTAGGGAAGCGCTCTGCATCAGCCGGGGAGGTACCATTCCCGGAAAGCCCCTGTGGGATCACCGGGTCAGGAACCTGTCAAGAGCGCTTTTTCACACAGCCGGGGGCGGTTTCCATTCAGGGGGAGCACTGTGCATCAGGGCCCTTTAGGTTTCCATTTAGGGGGAAACCGGCCCTCAGCCGGTCCCGGGACCACAGGGAGAGCGCTGGCATTCAGCCCGGCAGAAAACCGGCAGGGGGAAGGGGCTTTCATCAGCCAGGTCAGGTACCAGTCAGGGAAAAGCGCTCTTTCTTTTGCCGGGCAAATAAACCGGTCAGGGGAGGCCTGGCAACACCAGGTCAGGTACTGGTCGGGAAGCGCTGTGCAACAGCCGGGCGGTGCCCGGGTTTAAAAACGCTGTGCATCAGCCAGGGCAGGGGACCGGGGCATGGAGAGCGCTATCCATCAGCGGGGTCAGGTAACCCATCAAGGGGGTGGGGCCTGTTTCATCACCGGGGCAGGGAGAAGTGCTGTACATCAGGGGATTTTAGGTACCCCGGCCAAGGAGAGTTTCTGTGCAAACAGCCGGGTCAGGTACCGTTCGGGAGTGCGCTGTGCATCAGCCCATCAGGGAAACCTCACGGAGAGCACTGTGCATAGCCAGGTCATTACCGGGTTCCCGGGAGAGCCTGTGCATCAGCCAGGGCAGGGAAAAGGTCAGGGAGAGCGCTAAACAACAGCCAGGGCAGGTACCGGTCAGGGGGAGCGCTGGCATCCCGCCAGGGAGGGACCAGTCAGGGAATTTCTGGGGCATCAAAAAGGGGCATTTTCCAGTCAGGGGGAAAAGGGTGTGCATCACCAAGTCCCGGGACCGGTCAGGGAAGCGCTATAAAATCAGCCAGGTCAGGGACCGGGGCCCGGGAGGGGCCCCTGTGCATTAGCCCCGGTCAGGGACCATCAGGGAGAGAGCTGTGCAAACAGCCGGGGGAGGTACCAACAGGGAGAGGGGCTGTTTCAAAAGCCGGGTCCCGGTACCGGTTTAGGAAGACGGGTTTTCCAAAAAACAAACCAGGTCAGGTTAAACCCGGGCCCGGGGGGGGAGCGCTGTGCATCAGCTGGTCAGGTACCGGGCCGGGGAGAGGGGCCCGTGCCCTCACCAGGTTTAGGTTAAACCCGTCAGGGGGGATCGCTCTGCAAAACAGCCCCGGTTCCCGGTACCAGTGAGAAGAGTGCCCGTGCATCAGCCGGGGCCCGGCACCGATAAAAGGGGACCTAAACATCAGCAAGGGCAGTAACCCGGGCAGGGAAGCGCTGGGCATCCCCCGGTTTAGGAGTTTCCCTGTGCATAGCCAGGTCAGTACCTTTAGGGAAGCACTGTGCATCACCGGACAGGTCCCCGGTCAGGGAGAGCGCTGTGAAACAGCCATGTCAGGTACCGGGGCAGGGGGAGGGGCCCGTGCATCAGCCAGGGCAAAAGGGACCGGTTTAGGGAGAGCAAATGGGGCATCAGCCGGGGCAGGTGTCGGGCAGGGAAGTGCTGTCAATTTACCCAGATCAGGTGCCGGTCCCCGGGAGACGTATGCATCAGCCCGGGGCAGGTTCCCCGTTTTGGGAAAAACACTGTGCCCTTTAGCTAGAAACAGGTTTCCCGGGCCCGGGAGAGGGGCTATGGGATCCCAGGTTTGGCACCGGGGCAGGGAGAGCAATGGGGCTCGGGCCGGGGCAGGGGCTGTTTAGGGAGAGCAAAAATGCATCAGCCGGGGTTTAGGGGGAGCAAAATGTGGGATTTTAGCCGGGGCAGGGACGGCAGGGGGTCAAACCTGGGGGGTCTGGGGGCCCCCAGGGGAATTGATCTTTTGGGGGCCCCCCCCATCTGGGACATGAAAATGTGACCGGGGCCCCTCGACATAAAATGCACCCTTTTACCACATTTTGCATTTAAGGGAAAACAGGGAAAATGTATTTTGTAGTACAATACAAAAAAGTCACAAAATTCCGGTTTTCTCACACAATTTTCATTTTAACACATCATAAGACACAGGTAAGTTTGCTCCACCCCTACTCCCCCACCGGACCCCCATAAAAATAACCCCCCCACCCTCATCAATATCCCCCTCCACCCCCATACCCAAAATCCCCCCCACCCCACATAAAAAATCTCCCCCCCCCCCACCCCACATACAATATCCCCCACCACCCACATAAAAAATCCCCCCCCACCCCCCATACTATAACCCCTCCCACCTACATAAAACTATTCCCCCCCTTCCCCCCCACAAACAATATCCCCCTAAAAAATCAGGACACAAATTTCACTGCCACTATACAGGGGCCCGAAATATTTCCCACAAAAAAACCACCCAAAAAAGACCACAAAGGGGCAACCCCACTTTGGAAAAAACCACCAACACGCCCTATAGAGACCACATAGAGGGGAGACACCCCTCTCAGGAAAAAACCTACAAACCCCAAAAAGAACCACAAAAGAGGCCAACACCACTCAGGTATAACCTACAACACCCCCCAAATAGAGACCACATTTGGGGGTCAACACCACTCAGGGATAACCTACAACACCGCCCAAAATAGAAACCCCAAAGAGGGCCCGACACCAGCTCAGGTTTTAACCTAAAAACACGCCCCTATAGAGACTACATAGAGGTCAACAAACCCCCAGGTAAACCTACAACACCGGGCCCAAAAAAGACCACCTAAAAGGTCGACACCACCTTTGGTTTTAAAAACTAAAAACACCGCCAAAAGAGAACACATGGAGGGTTTAAAACACCCTCAGGAAAAACCTATAAAACCACCAAATTAAAAACCACAAAGGGCAACACCACTCAGGTAAAACCTAAAAACACCGCCAAAATTTGTGACCACAAGAGGTCAAAATACCACTCAGGGAAAAACCCACAAACCGCCATTTTTTAGACCTTTCATAGAGATCATAAAACCAGCCAGAAAAAACCAACAACACCAAAACCCTAAAGAGACCACAAAGAGGTCAGACCCAGCTCCCGGGTAACCTACAACACCGCCATAAAAAGGACCACATAGAGGGCAGACACCATCTCAGGAAAAACCTACAACACCGCCTTATAGGGGACCACATAGAGGCAATACCACTCAGGTAAAAAACCCACAACACCCCCCATATAGAGACCCACATAGAGGGCAAACACCTTCTCAGGTATAACCCCACAACACCACCATATAGAGAAACCACAAAAGGGTTTCGACACCATCTCAGTCACATCACAATTTCCTTAATACAGCAAATGAACCAATAAAAAATTTAAAAAAAACCCCCAAAAAACAGGTACTCACCGGGGAAATCCTTTTTCTGGGTGATTTTTCCCTTTTTCTTATGATCCGTTTTTAAATTTCCCTTTTTTCTTCTGCATCCCCGTTTCCCCACCGCCCTGATGACTTGTCCCGGCCCCCAGCTCAAACCCTTAAAAAATTCCCCCACAAATATCTTACAATCCTCCCAAATTTTTTAGCATCTCTTTTTTCTAAATTTCCCCCCTCTGTACAAACTAAAACCCCGGGGTGGGGGAGCGGGTACAAGCCCCAAAAATTTGAGGGCCTGGAAAACCCCCAAAGGGGCCCGGAGGGTTTTGGGGGAAAGGGTAACCCCCCTGAAAATTTTGCTACAACCATTTGGGGTCTCCCCCCAAAATTTTTATTACCAGGAAAGGGAAAAAAAGGGCCCTAGTTAGGGGGTTTTAAATAGGGAAGGCCCCACTCTGTAGGTAGGTGGTTTCTCCCCTTAGGGAAGCTGAGGTAGTTAGGGGCCCCTTTATTAAGGGTGCAACAGTTAAAGGGGCCCCTTTAAAGGAATAAACAGAAATTTGGGGTTCCCAAGAAGAAATTTTAAAAAGGGAGTTTTTGGCCTTCTTTAAGGGATTTTTTCAGGAAGTCATTCCCCCCCCCCCCCCTTTTGGGTACAGTTTGGAAATCAGGGGGCCCCTTTTTTAATTAGGTAGCCAAAAGGGCCCCCTTTTAGTCAGGTTTCCCCCCGAAATTTGTCAAAGGGATCCCTTTGTAAATCAGGCCCCCCTTGGGATTTTAGGACCCCCTTTAGGGGATTCAGGGCTCCCCTTTAGGGAGCCCAGGGTAAAAACCCCCTTGTAGTCAGGGCCCCCAAATTTTTTTAAACCAGGGGGCCCCCTTTTTTAACCAAAAGGGCCCCCCTTTTAAAACAGGGCCCCCTTTGTAGCCAGGGGGCCCCCCTTAGGTAAACCAGGGGGGGCCCCCTTTGGGAAGCCAGGGGCCCCCTTTTTAGGTACCCCGGAACCCCCCTTTGGTAGCCAGGGGGCCCCGCTTTTTTTTCGTAACCAGGGGGCCCCCCGTAGGTAGTCAGGGCCCCCTTTTAGTCAGGTCCCCTTTTTTTAGCCAGGCCCCCCCTTGGAGCCCCGGGGCCCCCCCCTTTTATCCCGGGGGCCCCCCTTTTTCCCCGGGCCCCCCCCTTGTACCAGGGGACCCCCTTTATTCCCGAGCCCCCCCCTTTTAAGCCAGAAAACCCCTTGTAGCCATGGCCCCCCCCCCTTTTACCCCCCGGGGCCCCCCCCTTTTAGCCCGGGCCCCCCCCCTTTTTTTGGGAGCCAGGGGCCCCCGTAGGGAGCCATGGGCCCCCTTTTAATTTAGGCCCCCCTTTGTACTCAGGGGCCCCTTTTTGTACTCAGGGCCCCTTTTTGGGAAACAATGGGGCCCCCCCTTTTTTAGCCAGGGGCCCCCCCTTGTAGCCGGGGCCCCCCTTTAGGTAAACCCCGGGGCCCCCTTGTAGTCAGGGGGCCCCCCCCTAGGAAATCAGGAGGCCCCCCCCCCCCTTTTTTTTTCCCGGGAAAAAAAACCCCCTTTTACTAAGGAAACCCCCCCGGGAGTCAAGGGAAACCCCCCCTTTTAGCCAGGGACCCCCCTGAAAATCAGGGCCCCCCCCCCTTTTTGCCAGGGACCCCCCCTTGAATTTAGGGCCCCCCCCTTTAAAAGCCAGGGGCCCCCCAAAATCCCGGGCCCCCCCTTGTACCGGGACCCCCCCCCTTTGCAGGGCCCCTCCCCTTTTAGCCCCGGGACCCCCCCGAAGTCAGGGCCCCCCCTTGTAACCAGGGACCCCCTGTAGTCAGGGCCCCCCCTTGTAGCCAGGGACCCCCTGTAGTCAGGGCCCACCCTTATAGCCAGGGACCCCCGGTAGTCAGGGCCCCCCCTTGTAGCCAGGGACCCCCTGGAGTCAGGGCCCCCCCCTTTTAGCCAGGGGTCACCAGTAGTCAGGGCCCCCCCTTGTAGCCAGGGCCTCCCAGTAGTCAGGGCCCCCCCTTGTAACCAGGGCCCCCCTGTAGTCAGGGCCCCCCCTTGTAGCCAGGGATCCCCTTGTAGGTAGTTAAAATAAAAACAAAAAACAACAAACAGCCACTTACCTGGCTCCGGCTCCCGCTCCGCTCCGTATCTGCGCCCTGCATGGGCCCGAAGTGCCCGTCACCCGCGCGCCTATGTCAGCAGTAGGGGCCGGAGCCTGGCAGGCTGAAGGCCTAGAGTCTTCAGCCCTGCCGGGGAGATCAGGCGAGCACAGCGCTAGTGGCGCTGTGCTCCGCGACTCCGCGCAGCCCCGGGGAGCCGGGACATTAGTCCCCAACTCCCGAGCCGGCCCCTCTGGCGCTCGGGCCCGGGGCTGGGGACGCAGGTCCCGGGCGTTCAGTGACTGGATGCGCGGCCGGGCCCCGGGGAGCGACGGCACTGCCTCCGGGGGCCCACAGCGGCCGGGCGGGGGGGGGGGACCGGGGGATTCCCCGGGCCCCCGGCGGCCCAGTCCGAGCCTGGGTAGCGGTCAGGGAGAGCGCTGCGCATCAGCCGGGTCAGGTGCCGGTCAGGGAGAGCGCTGTACATCAGGCAGGTCAGGTGTCTGTCAGGGAGAACACTGTGCATCAGCGGGGTCAGGTACCGGTCAGCTATAGCGCTATGCATCCGCCGGGTCAGGAACCTGTCAGGGAGAGCGCTGTGCATCAGCCAGGTCAGGGAGAGCGCTGTGCATCATCCAGGTCAGGTGTCAATCAGGGAGAGCGCTGTGCACTAGCCTGGTCAGGTCCC
Source organism: Phyllomedusa bahiana (assembly GCA_025379985.1). Classification (NCBI taxonomy): domain Eukaryota; kingdom Metazoa; phylum Chordata; class Amphibia; order Anura; family Hylidae; genus Phyllomedusa; species Phyllomedusa bahiana. The sequence continues at coordinate 38,594 of JAODAL010022749.1, forward strand.
GATCAGGGAGAGCCCTGTGCATCAGCCGGGTCAGGTCCCGATCAGGGAGAGCGCTGTGCATTAGCCAGGTCAGGTACCGGTCAGGGAGAGCGCTATGCATCAGCCAGGTCAGGTACCAGTCAGGGAGAGCGCTGTGCATCAGCCAGGTCAGGTCCCGGTCAGGGAGAGCCCTGTGCATCAGCCGGGTCAGGTCCCGGTCAGGAGAGCGCTGTGCATTAGCCAGGTCAGGGACCTGTCAGGGAGGGGCCCTGTGCATCAGCCAGGTCAGGTCCTGGTCAGGGAGAGCTCTGTGCATCAGCCGGGTCAGGTACTGGTCAGGGAGAGCGCTGTGCATCAGCCAGGTCAGGTACCGGTCAGGGAGAGCGCTGTGCATCACTCAGGTCAGGTACCGGTCAGGGAGAGCGCTGTGCATCACTCAGGTCAGGTACCGGTCAGGGAGAGCGCTGTGCATCACGCGGGTCAGGTACCGGTCAGGGAGAGCGCTGTGCATTAGCCAGGTCGGGACCGGTCAGGAGAGCGCTGTGCATCAGCCGGGTCAGGTACCAGTCAGGGAGAGCGCTGTGCATCAGCCGAGTCAGGTACTGGTCAGGGAGAGCGCTCTGCATCAGCCAGGTCAGGTACCGGTCAGGGAGAGCGCTGTGCATCAGTCAGGTCAGGTACCAGTCAGGGAGAGCGCTGTGCATCAGCCGGGTCAGGTGCTGGTCAGGGATGCGCTATGCATCAGCCAGGTCAAGGGACCCTTTAGGAGAGCGCTGTGCATCAGCCAGGTCAGGTACCAGTCAGGGAGAGCGCTGTGCATCAGCCAGGTCAGGTACCGGACAGGGAGAGCACTGTGCATCATCACCTTGCTGATGGTGATATTACAATGTGTGCAGGTTGGTCTCATCCATACAGATCTGCCCTACACTCTGTGAATGGTCCAGCGACACCTCTACTACTGGAATAACATCCTTCATCCAGAGATTGCACGTCTGCAAGAACAACACAGGGTTCATCTAATCTGCATGAACACGTTGAGGTTTTTTTGTGTTCTAATAATTTTTTAAAAATAAAAACATTCTCAATTTTTTTTTGACACAGTGCCATTTTCTGTGACCAATAACTGTTTTGTGCTTCCACCTCTGGGTCTGAGCCAGGGGGCACTTTTTTGGGGCTGAAGTGTCGTTTCTATTGTGACCATTTTGAAATAAATGCAACTTTTTATTCTAACTTTTTCGGGACCCGACATGAGCAAAAAAAAATAAAAAATGTGCAACTTTGTTGTTGGGATTTTTTTTCTCGTGCCTGGTGTTTCACCTTCCGGATAAATGATGTTTTATTTTTATCGCTTTTACGGACGCGGTGACGCTCATTGTATGTAACCTTTTTTTAAACTATTTTAAATTCTTCTATTTGTGAAATGGCAAAAGAAAGTGATTTGAACTTTTAATATTTTTTCCTTTTTTTAAAATTTTTTAATTTTTTTGACAGCTGCCGAGGACTTTACAAGACATTCATTCACAGCCCTCTGGCACGGTTCACTCTGGCGTCATCAGGGATCTAGGGGTCATGACAAATTACAATGTTACCATTAACAAAGAGAGTGATATGCTACAAATGGAACAATGTGATCTATGCACCCCCTGGGTCAGTGTTTGGGTAGACGTAACCTTTTTGGGGCAACTTTGTTTCGTCTTCTGAGAGAAAGTTCATAAATTAAAGTTACTTTGTAAATGAAACAGATATAGTTACATAGTAATTGGAGGCAATGGGTTAGGATTCACCGTTTATAACTCCGTTGAATGTATGTACACCCTAAACACAACCCTCTCGTGGTGGCCACCATGGATTGATTCTTGTGGCCCACTATGGGATGATTCTTGGCCCACCAGTGGGTGATCTTGGGACCACCAGTGGAGTATTCTTTCCATGGGCCACCAGTGGAGATGATACTTGGTCCCACCAGTAGAGAGTGATTCTTGGGGCCACCAGGGGAGTTGATTCTTGGGCCCAACCAGTGGATGGATTTGTGGCCACCAGTGGAATGATTCATGGGTCCCACCAGTGGAGATGATTCTTGGTCCCACCAGTGGAGGAGATATCTGGGGCCACCAGTGGAGAGGATACTTGGCCCACCGATAAGGGGATCTTGGGCCACCAGGTAGTTGGATTTCTTGGGGCCCACCATGTAGGTGAATTCTGGGGCCCCACCAGTGGAGATGATTCTTGGGCCCACCAATGGAGATGATTCTTGAGGCCATCAGTGGAGATGATCATTGGGGCCCACCAGTGGAGATGATTCTTGGGGCCACTAGTGGAGTTGATTCTTTGGGCCCACCAGTGAAGATGATTCTTGAGGCCGTTCAGTGGAGTTGGTTCTTGGGGCCCACCAGTGAGTTTAGAATTCTTGGGCCCACCATAGAGGTTGATTCTTGGAGCCACCATGGACTTATTTAGGGACACCTGTGGAGTTGTTTCTTGGGCCCACCAGTGGAGTTGATTCTTGGGGACCACCAGTGGAGCTTATTCTTGAGGCCACCAGTGGAGTTGATTTTTGGGGCCACCAGTGAAGTAGATTCTTGGGGCCCATCAGTGGAGTTGATTCTTAGGCCCCACAGATGGTAATGATTCCTTGTGCCCACCAGTGGATTGATTCTTGGGGCCCCAGCGCATTGATTCTTGTGGCCACCAGTGGTTGATTCTTGGGACCCACCAGTGGAGATGATTCTTGGGGTGCACCAGTGGAGATGATTCTTGGGGTCCACGAGTGGACTAGATTTTTGGGGTCACCAGTGGAGTTGATTCTTGGGTCCACCAGTGGAGTATGATTCTGGGCCCACCAGGAGTGATTCTTGTATCCCCAATGAATGATTCCTAGGGCCACCAGTGGAGTGATTCTTGTGGCCACCATGGAGAATTCTTGGGCCACCAGTGGAGATGAATCTTGGGGACCACCAGGGGAGGTGAATCTTGGCCACCATGGAGATATACTTGGTACCAACCAGTAGAGGGGATTCTTGGGCCACCAGTGGAGTTGATTCTGTGCCCACCAGTGTGAGGTGATTCATGGGTCCCACACAGTGAGATTGATCTTGGGCCCACCAATGAGATGATACTTGAGGCCATCAGTGAGATGATCCGCATGGGCCCACCAGTGGAATGATTCTATGGGGGCCACAAGTGGAGTTGATCTTTGGGCCACCAGTGAAGATGATTCTTGATGCCGTTCAGTAGTTGGTTCTGGGGCCCACCATGGAGTTGATTCATGGGGACCACCATGATGATGATTCATGGCCCACAGTAGAGTTGAATCTTGGGCCAACCATGGACATGAGTTTTGACACCAGTGAGTTTATTCTTGGCCACCAGTGGAGTTATTCTTTGGGACCACCAGTGGAGCTTATTCTTAGGCCACCATTGGAGTTGATTATGGGGCCACCAGTTGAAGTGATTCCTTGGAGGCCACAGTGGATGATTCTTGGGACCCACCAGTGGAGATTATTCTTGGGTGCACCCATGGAGATGATTCTTGGGTCCCTCGAGTGGACAGATTTTTGGGGACCCAGTGGAGTTGATTCTTGGTTCCACCATGGAGATGATTCTTGGGGCCCACCAGTTGGAGTGATTCTTGAGCGCCACCAGTGGAGATTATCCTTGGATGCCCACCATGAATGATTCCTTAGGATCCACCAATGGAGATGATTCTTGGGGCCACCAGTGGAGTTGATTCTTGGCCACCAGTGGAGAGATACTTTGGGGCCCACCCAGTGGAGGTGATTCTTGGGCCACCAGTGGAAATGATTCTTGGAGCTCCACCATGAAGATGATACTAGGGTCCACAATGGAGAAGATTCTGTGCCACCAGTGGAGGCTGATCTGTGCCACCAGTGGAAGAAGATTATTCCTTGGGCCACCATGGAGATGATTCTTGGCCCACCAGTGGATGTAGATTCTTTAGGGCCATCCAGTGAGATATACTTGGTCCCACCAGTAGAGGGGATTCTTGGGCCACCAGGGGAGTTGATTCTTGGGGCCCAACCAGTGGAGGTGATTCTTGGGGCCCCAACCAGTGGAGATGATCTAGGCCCACCAAGGAGATTATCTTAGGCCATCATTAGAGAACATTGGGTGCCACCACCATTGAGAAGATTCTTGGGGCCACTAAGAAGTGATTCTTTGGGCCCACCAGTGAAGATGGATTCTTGAGGCCGATCATGGATTGGTTCTTGGGGCCCACCAGTGGATTGATTCTTGGGGGTCCACCATTGAGTGATTCTTGGGGCCCCACCATTAGATGATTCTTGGGGCCACCAGTGGACTTGATTTTTGGGACACCAGTGGAGTTGATTCTTGGCCCACCATGGAGTTGATCTCCTTGGGGTCCACCTGTGGAGCTGATTCTTGTGGCCACCAGTTGAGTTGATTTTTGGGGCCACCAGTGAAGTAGATTCTTGGGGCCCATCAGTGGAGTTGATTCTTAGGCCCCACTAGTGGTAATGATTCTTGGGGCCCACCAGTGGAGTTGATTCTTGGGGCCACCAGTGCAGTTGATTCTTGGCCACTGGTTGATTCTTGGGACCCCACCCAGTGAGAAGATTCTGGTGGCACCAGTGGGAGATGAATTCTTCTTGGGTCCCACATGACTAGATTTTTTGGGCACCAGTGGATTGATTCTTGGTTCCACCATTGAGATGATCTTGGGTGCCCACCAGTGAGGTGATTCTGAGGCCACCAGTGAGATGATCTTGACCAACCATGGAAGGGTGATATCTTGTGGCCACCATTGAATGATTCTTGGCCACCAGTGGAGAAGATTCTTGGCCCACCATTGGAGGTGATCTTGGGTCCACCAGTGGAAGATGATAACTTGGTCCCACCATAAGTGGGATTCATCTTGGGCCCACCAGGGAGTTTGAATCTGGGGCCCAACCGGGGTGGAGGTAATTCTTGGGCCCACCATGGTAGATGAATTCTTGGGCCCACCAATGGATGAGTCTGAGGCCATCATGAGATGATCATTGGGCCCACCATGGAGATCATACATGGTCTCCACCATAGATGAGGATTCATGGGCCAAACCAATGAGAAGATTCTTGGGGCCCACCAGTGATAGGTGATTCTTGGGGCCCACCAGTGGAGATGATTCTTGGCCCACCAATGAGATGATTCGTGACCATCATTGGAGAGAATCATTGGGGCCGCCCAGTGGAGATGATTCTTGGGGCCAATATGGAGTAGATTCATTTGGCCCTCCAGGAATATGATTCTTGAGGGCCGTTCAGTGAGTTGGTTCTTGGGGCCCACCAGTGGAGTTATTCTTGGCCACCATTGGATGTTGATTCTTGAGGCCACCAGTAAGTATAATCAGGTCCACCAGTGGACTTGATTTTTGGGACACCAGTGGAGTTGATTCTTTGGCCCAACCAAGTGTATTGAATCTTGGGGACCCGCATGGGAGCTTATTCTTGAGGCCACCATGAGTTGATTTTTGGTCCACAGTTAAGTATATTCTTGGGGCACATCAGTGGAGTTGATATCTTAGCCCCACAAGTGTAACGATTCTTGGGGCCCAACCATGGAGTTATTCATGGCCACCAGTGCAGTTAATTCTTGGGCCACCAGTGGTTGATTCTGGACCCACCACCAGTGGAATGAATACATGTGGTGCACCAGTGGAGATGATTCTTGGGGTCCACGATGAAACTAGATTTTTGGGGTTCACCAGTGGAGTTGATTCTTGGTTCCACCAGTGGAGAAGATTCTGGGGCCCTCCATGGAGGTGAATTCTTGAGGCCACCAATTGGAGAATCCTTGGAGCCCCACCAGTGGAGATGAATTCTTGGAGTCCCACCATGGAGATGGATCTTGGGGCCACCAGTGAGTAGATTCCTTGGGGCCCACGCAGTGGAGATGATTCTTGGGCCACTAGTGAGTTGATTCTTGTGGGCCTCAAGTGGATTTGATTCTTGGGGCCCATCAGTGGATTTGACTCTTGGGGCCCATCAGTGGAGTTGATTCATGGGGCCTCCAGTGGAGTCAATTTTTGGGGCCCACCAATAGAGTTTATTCATGGGGCCACCAGTGGAGTTGATTCTTGGGGCCCTTCAGTGGAGTTGATTTATGGGGCCCACAAGTGAAGTTGATTCTTTGGGCCACCAGTGCATTTGATCCATGGAACCCACCATTGGACTTAATTCTGGGGGACAACCCTACAGCTACTGTACATGACTGCACATACTAGACGTGACTCTTACTTTCTGCCTCTATTTCTCTGCCTTTTTCTACCTGAAAAACACCCCCAGGCCTGCTGTTCTCAGGGGTCCACCTTCCTCAGGTACCCACTAAGGTGGTCCAGTCCAAATCTGTTGACTTATCCTACTCACAGGTCGTCAATATTAGGCTTTGTATTTATCACATGGATTTTGTGGAGATTCTGCCCTGAAATCAGCTTGAAAGCAAATGCTCATTCGATATCTGATTGCATCTTAATTATTGGGGTATAAAATGATCATTTGCCGGCAGCGCTTGTCCCCATAGCGCAGAATGGACGTAACGTAATTGATAAGTGAATGTACCATCACCAAACCTGAGTTATGAAGATTCGCTCCTGCAGCCGCCCCCCTGACCTCCCCGATAATTTGGCGAGATAAAAGGATCCATAACGGAGCCCAGATTCACTTGCAATAAATTGGTCAGTGCTCCGGGCAATTATCACCTGTAGTCAGCACAGAGGAGCTCATAGAGCACATCCACCGAGTCTCCATACAACATGTGATCGCTTCACTCATCGTCCACACAATCTACAACAGGAATCGATCGATACAAATATGTATGTTTATTGCTACAAAAATAGAAACAAATAATTTAAATGTTATTTTACATAGAACTCTATACACAATCTCCAGCAATAGATACAGTCCATCCAGTGATACATCGATACAGTGATACATTATCTGCGCAGGTATACTTCTGATGCAGCGCGGGTCCTCGCGCGAAACGCGGCAAGTTTTAAATTTGCTTTTTTTTTAATTGTGCAATGGTAATTCCTTTGCATTTTTAGAAATAAAAAACTACTTTAATTAAAGCTCTAAGCTCGGCTTTTTTAACAATACGCCGCGCCACCACGGGCCATTTTTTTCTTTTCCTATTGGTGATTATCTGCGCAGCGCTACAATGTAACCTTTTCTAGAACAATCGGAAAAAGGAAACAATGGAGCAAATTTACTCTTCTGAAGGCGCCAAAATTCAGGCATAATTTGCACCCAGATAACTTGCCCACCTGCTGTGCCCCACATCTATTATGTGTTAGACACTGTTTGCCCCTCATCTGCCATGGGGGTGGGGGAACTTAACGCCATGTGGCTATGGATAAATAGTGAAATCTGACTTGGTGGGCCTCATTCACTTTTGTGGTGGATTTTGTCCCAGCATGTCGCAGGCAGATTTAGTTTAGACTGTAGGCACTTAAAGCGAGCGTGGCGCTATGAGACAGTGGGCGTGGCCACGATGCAACAAGAGTGGCACATTTTTGGCACAGGCTCATTTAGTATTGGCTACAGAGACATGTGCAAATGGGAGGCGTGGCTTAGATTAAAGTGGGCGTGTTTTGTGGTCACGATGCAACACACTATGACTAAATCTGTGCTAAAAATGCAGCAAAATTCTGGCAAAGAAAGAAAGCCAATAACAAGTCAGTCTGAAAAGATAGACAAGTCAGCATGACCGCCCAGAAATTCCTCCAGACCACCTGCAAATGCCCCTCGACCGCTTGGGAATACCCCTGGACTACCTGGGAATGCCTCCAGATCACTGGGAATGACCCTGGACAGCCTGAGAACAACCCCAAACTGTCTGATCCCTTTGCAGAAATTGGTTGGTGGGTTGTTAGTGACCCTGGGGCAATATGTTGGACAGGTCTGGTGTAAACATGACACAGAATCAGTAAATCTGCCCCATTTTTTTTCTCCAAGTAAATTATTAAAAGAAGAGATAAATAAAAGAAGTCTGTAATCCAGTGTCATCCCCAGCAGCAGAGGCTCCGGGGACCGATCTGCTGGTTTGCATCGTGCCCCTCATCCAGGTCCACAGCTATTGGTGGCGAATCACTTTGACGTGCTTGAGATGCCTAGAAAAGAAATGCAATGAGTCAAAGGGAAGAAGTCACATTTTAATAGCTACAATGGCCAAGCAAGATATTGATGCAGTCTATTAATTGTGATCTATGCTCCTGCCCCTCCTACCACCAGATCAGCACAATGGAGAGGTCCCTTCAGTGTTTATCCAGGCTTAGCAGCTTGTGTGTACATTTGGTACTACCTTGTATTGTAGATCTGTAGGAATCCCATATGTTTAACTTTTTCCAGTCACACATGGACAGCATGGTAGCTCAGTGGTTAGCACAGTGCAGCACACTGGTTTAATGGTTAGTATGGGCAGCACGATGGCCCAGTGTTAGCACACTCCAGATGGAGCTCAGTGGCTCGCCACGAGTGCAGTAACGTGGGCTCAGAGGATCCACAGTGCAATTCGGCTGCTCCGTGGTTGCACAGAACAGCATGGTGGCTCAGGGTTAGAAAGTGGCAGCACGGTGGCTTATGGTTAGCAAAGTGCAGCACGGAGGATTGTAAGTATACATAGTCAGCATTATAGCTCATTGGTTAGCATGGACAGCACGATGGGGGACCCCCTACAGTATTAAGCAACATGCTGCATGATGGCTGAGTGATTAACACAGTGCAGCACGATGGCTGAGTGATTAGCATCACATGTGCAGCATGATGGCTCAGTTGGATTAGCACAGTGCTGCATATGGCACAGTGATTAGCACTAGGCAGAACAATACCTCAGTGCTTATCACATAGCAGCACGATGCACATGATTAGCACAGACTGCATTATGGCTCAGAGTTAGCACAGTCAGCAAATGCACAGTGATTAACACAGTAGCACCCGATGGCTGAGTGATAAGCACAGTGCATCATGATGCTCATGTTTAGCACAGTGCTGGATGAATGGCTCAGTATTAGCACAGTGCAGAACAATACTCAGTGATTAGTCACATGCCGCACGATGGCTCATGATTAGCACAGTGCTGCTTGATGGCTCAGTGGTTAGCCACAGCGCAACATAGATGGCTCAATTGGTAAGCACAGTGTAGCAATATGGCCTCAGTGATTATCGCAGTGCATCAGCACAATTCTCAGTGGTTTAAGCATGTTTGCCTTGAAGCGCTGAGGTCTTTTGCTCAAATCCCACCAAGGACAACATTTGCAGTTTGTATGTCCTTCCCATGTTTGCTGGGTTTCTCTCACTCTCCCCAAAAAATCCTGTTAGGGGCCGTTCACATGGCTTATTCTGGGACTGAGTGAAGCCGTACTACGCGCCGTATTTGTGCTTCAGTACGGACTCCAATCCGTCCAGTAACTACGGTAATCCACAGTACTCATAGAGAACTATGGATTCCCTCCCCTCCCTGCTTCGGCATCCCCCGGGCGGGAAGAAAGTGACATGTCAGTCACATTATACCGCACCGTGGATACTGCATGTTTATGGGGCCGGCGGCCGCGCCCCCCGCCCTGTCCCCCGCCCACCCCTTATTCAAGCCGGAATTGCAGGCGAAATCCGTCCCACAATTACGGCTTGAATAAGCCGTGTGAACGGCCCCTTAATCTGGATATCCCATTGTGATCTCCAGTGGGAATGAATACCATCTCTGTACAGCGCTGCGGTATATAATGGCGCTATATACATGGATAAAGTAAATAAGACCCAAACTGACGGTCGCTATAAGGACAAGTCATCTGGATAAGGATGTAACACTACAAGATGTGTCCAGGTTGTCTATTTTCTCGCACTGTGTTTTGGGCTACAACCCCACGTCCTACAGCAGAGGAGGTTTTCACTTAAAAACAGTACATTTTCTGTTCACTCTAAAAATGTACAATTTAAAAATTCAGAACCAGCATTGGGAGGAAAACCAGAATTTCATCAACCCAAAAGCAAATTATACAAGAGAAAACACTCACCGGTTCTTTCCGCTCAGGAGCACTCGGAGCTCTAACAGGTCGGGACTGACGCAGATCGGAACGGGGGAGTTCTTTAATGTCGCGCTGCGGAAATAAATTCATCCATAAATATTCAGAGATTTCAGATATTTTATGCAAGAAAAAAATGAAGGAATAAATCACTAACACCTAAAAAAATGTAATTTTGAGGTCTTTGCTTAAATTCCAGTTACATTTCCAAGTTACATTTTACTGTGAAATGATCAAAAACAGGGCAAGGTCGCTTCCCCGTCGTTTGACCAAGTATAGCGCCACTTATGTGGTAGTGGCTGTGTCTGGTATTGCAGCTCTGTGATGCTCAGTCCTATATCAGTGCTGCAATACCAGGCAGTACAAGGTAAGCATTGAAGGGGTCATGGTGCAACCTCTAAAATCAGCTGATTGGACTGAGGGCACAAGGTCAGACCCCACCAGCCCTGAGGATGACCCCATTAGCCAGGTCCTCTGTTGTTTCAGTTTATTTGGAAAATGGATGTGTAATTTTTAATTAATTATAATGTAATAAAAAGAATGGATTGTTGCAGCAGTTAAAACTGTTTTGCAAATTAGTTATACTCCCCCCCCCCCCCCAAGAGGGACATAAAGAAAACTGGACACTTCTGACTCTTTATTTTTCTAAACTAATAAACCTTTTACGTTTCTAAAGAAAAAAGTTTTTTTCTGAAAAATGCAAAAACTGATAAATTCCCAGCAGCCCCAGCGCCGCGGCTTCATTGCTCCCCCAAACTGTGTTTACTTGACTGCAAGGGTCTAATCCACCCCTGAGGCTGGTGATTGGCTGCAGGGGTCTAGTCCACCTATAAGACCAGTGATTGGCTGCAGGGGTCTAATCCAGACTTGAGGCCAGTGATTGGCTGCAGGAGTCTGGTGTATCTCTGAAGCTGGTGATTGGCTGCAGCGGTTTAGTCCACCCCTGAGTCCAGTGATTCGGGGCAGGGGTCACCTGGGTGGGCACTGGCTGGGGAATGGGGCCATTATGTGCATTATCCTCTCTAGTAAGACTTACCCAAATAACCCAGCACATATACAAGATTAATCCATAAGGAATATTCCAGATGGGTCTGAAGGGCTTCACTATAATTCTATGGGCACTACCTATCTACTTACATGCAGGGGCGCAGCTATAGGGGGTGCAGAGGTAGCAGTCACGACCAGGCCCTGCAGCCTGAGGGGGCCCCAACAGCCCTCCTGCCACCTCGGGAGACACCAGTGTTATACACATGGGAGCTGGGGGCCCAATTCCACTTTTTGCACTAGGGCCCCGGAGCTTCAGCTTGCGCCTCTACTCACATATGTTCCGTCCTGTCACAGGTGGAGCTCCGGGGGTAAACGTCCAGCCTCTCCGCCGCCATCACATTGAACTTGGTGGAGAATTTTTTGCACAAACAGCGATTCCCACGAGGGACGGCGAAGCCTGGAAGGAAGCGAAGCCGAAACCGATGAGTGATTCTCCAGCGCAACAGATACAAAGATAAAACCTATGAGGACTATGAGGACTCTACCTTCTACGAGCGCCGCGCACAGCAAGTGACAGCCAGATGGCAGAACTCCTGTGCTCCATGTCCTTATGGTGAAAGTGTCCGAGGACTCAGAGGCATGTGGTAAACTGAGGCTTGGGGTGAGGACAATTTATACACATTTTGCTACGTTACATCATCCAGACAAGTCCACAGCGGGAAATTCTCCCGACCACAGCTTCCTTCAGGCTGTTTGTACAATGGAAATCACAGGGGAAGTTGAAGACGCTGCTTATTCTACAAAATCAATCCTATTATGAAATTTGTGTCCGAAACCAATAACAGAGGCCGTAAAGGAGAGGAATGCCTAAAGAAGGACCTGGGGATAGGACTAAACAGAAGGGACTGGACAGGGTCTAAAGATGGAACTGTGGATAAGGGTCAAAGATGAGACTGGACAGGTCCTAAAGTGGGAGCTGGATAGGACCTAAAGAAGACTGTGGATATAGGGACTAAATATGGGACTGGGGATAGGGACTAAGGATGGGACTGGGGATAGGGTCTAAAGATAGGACTGGGGATAGAGTCTAAAGATGGGACTGAGGATAGGGTCTAAAGATGAGACTGGGGACAGAGTCTAAAGATGGGACTTGGGACAGGGTCTAAAGATGGGACTGGGGATAGGGTCTAAAGATGGGACTGGGGTAGGGTCTAAAGATGGGACTGGGGTAGGGTCTAAAGATGGGACTGGAGTAGGGTCTAAAGATGGGACTGGAGTAGGGTCTAAAGATGGGACTGGGGACAGGGTCTTAAGATGGACTGGGGGTATAGGGACTGAAGTTTAATGGGATGGGATAGGGTATAAAGATGTACTGGGACAGGTCTAAAGATGGGACTGGGGATAGGGTCTAAAGATGTAATTGGGGATAGGGTCTAAAGATAGGACTGGGGATAGGGACTAAGGATGGGACGGGGGGATATGTCCTAAAGATAGGACTGGGGATAGAGTCTAAAGATGAGACTGGAGACAGGGTCTAAAGATGTGACTGGGGACAGGGTCTAAAGATTGGACTGGTGACAGGACTAAAGATGGACTGGGGTAGGTCTAAAGATTGGACTGGGGTTGGGTCTAAATGGTACGCTGGGGTAGGGTCTAAAGATGGGACTGGGACAGTGTCTAAAATGGACTGGGGAAAGGGTCTAAAGATGGGAACTGGGGAAGATTCCTAAAGATCGACTCGGGGACAGGTCTTAGATGGGACTGGTGGAAAGGGTCTAAAGATGGGACTGGGGATAGGGTCTAAAGATGGGACTGGGGATAGGGTCTAAAGATGGGACTGGGGATAGGGTCTAAAGATGGGACTGGGGACAGGGTCTAAAGATGGGACTGGGGACAGGGTCTAAAGATGGGACTGGGGACAGGGTCTAAAGATGGGACTGGGGATAGATTCTGAAGATGGGACTGGGAACATGGTCTGAAGATGGGACTGGGGATAGGTCTAAGAGGGACTGGGATAGGGCTAAGATGGACTGGGAAGGTCTAAAGTAGGACATGAGATAGGACTAAGGATGGGACTGGGGATAGGGTCTAAAGATAGGACTGGGTATAGGGTCTAAAGATGGGACTGGGGACAGGGTCTAAAGATGGGACTGGGGATAGGGTCTAAAGATGGGACTGGGGATAGGTCAAAGATGGGACTGGGATAGGGGCCAAAAATGGGGCTTGGGGAAAGGGTCTAAAGATGGGACGGGTAGGGGCTAAAATGGGACTGGGGGTTGGGGCTAAAGATGGAACTGGGATAGGGCTAAAGAGGGACTGGGGTAGGGGGCTAAAGTGGGGCGGGGGTTTTAGTCTAAAGATGGGACTGGGTTAGGGTCTAAAGATGGGACTGGGTATAGGGTCTAAAGAAGGGACTGGGGATAGGGTCTAAAGATGGGACTGGGGTAGGGTCTAAATTGGGACTGGGGATAGGGTCTAAAGATGGGACTGGGGTAGGGTCTAAAGATGGGACTTGGGATAGAGTCTAAAGATGGGACTGGGGATAGGGTCTAAAGATAGGACTGGGGAAAGGGACTAAGAATGGGACTGGGGATAGAGTTTAAAGATGGGACTGGAGTAGGGTCTAAAGATGGGACTGGAGTAGGGTCTAAAGATGGGACTGGGGATAGGGTCTAAAGATGGGACTGGGGATAGGGTCTAAAGATGGACTAGGGTTTGGGTCAAAAAGATGGGACTGGGGACAGGGTCTAAAGATTTGACTGGGGTAGGGTCTAAAGATGGGACTGGGGTTAGGGTCTAAAGATGGGACTGGGGATAGGGTCTAAAGATGGGACTGGGGTAGGGTCTAAAGATGGGACTGGGGATAGGGTCTAAAGATGGGACTGGGGATAGGGTCTAAAGATGGGACTGGGGATAGGGTCTAAAGATGGGACTGGGGATAGGGTCTAAAGATGGGACTGGGGTAGGGTCTAAAGATGGGACTGGGGTAGGGTCTAAAGATGGGACTGGGGATAGAGTCTAAAGATGGGACTGGGGTAGGGTCTAAAGATGGGACTGGGGTAGGGTCTAAAGATGGGACTGGGGACAGGGTCTAAAGATGGGACTGGGGACAGGGTCTAAAGATGGGACTGGGGATAGGGTCTAAAGATGGGACTGGGGATAGGGTCTAAAGATGGGACTGGGGATAGGGTCTAAAGATGGGACTGGGGATAGGGTCTAAAGATGGGACTGGGGAAAGGGACTAAGGATGGGACTGGGGATAGGGTCTAAAGATGGGACTGGGGACAGGGTCTAAAGATGGGACTGGGGACAGGGTCTAAAGATGGGACTGGGGATAGGGTCTAAAGATGGGACTGGGGACAGGGTCTAAAGATTGGACTGGGGTAGGGTCTAAAGATGGGACTGGGGTTAGGGTCTAAAGATGGGACTGGGGATAGGGTCTAAAGATAGGACTGGGTATAGGGTCGCTGGTTCAGTGTTAAAGTCTATGGACACTTTTGCCATTGGAAAGTTGGTATTTGCATATTGTACTGGTTACCTTGACTACAAAGTTGCAATAAGTTTAAGTCTGCAATCCCCTTTCCCTTTTAGATTCCTTGTTTAATTAAATTTTTTACTCCCTGGGGATCCCGATTTTCTCACATTGGGGGCCCTTGTCCCCTTCATTCGCTGAATTTTAAACTCTGTGGTCCAAAGGGTGCTGCTCCATTTACCGCTCTAAAGTGGGGTGTCCTCCCGTAATTTTTTGCTGGATGTGGGCTCTATAAACCGGATGCTCTGCCATCACTCGCTCCCCTTGGGGGGGGTGACCCCCCATAATACATCTGGATGTGAGCTCTGGGGTGTCCAGGATTTTGCTGCCATCATTTTGCTCTTTAAATTTGGGGGGTCCCCCCCATAATACATGCTGGATGGGGCTCTATTTCCAATTTTCGCTTTCCCTCACCCCGCTGTCATTTGGGGGGGGTCCTCCCAGGGGAAAACATGCTGGATGTGGCCTGTGTGTCCGGATGTGCTGCCTTTACTCGCGTCAGTGGGTGGGCCCCCAGTAATACATGCTTTGGGTGTGAGCTCTGTGTGCCAGGGGTGCTGCTTTCCATCACTCGCTTCAGTTGGGGGTGTCCCCCCCAGTTAAAAACATGCTGGAAGTGGGCTCTAAACCCAGGAAGCTGCTGCCATCAATGCTCTCATTGGGGGTTTTCCTCCCCCGTTAAAACATGCTGGATTTTGAGTCTGTGGGGTCCAAAGGGTGCGCCCGCCTTTATTCGCTCTCATGTGGGGGGGTTTCCCCCCCGTAATACATGTGGTTTTTGGGGGTCTATACCCCCGGAAGCTGCTGCCATCAACTCCGTCATTGGGGGGGGTCCCCCGTAATACTTTCTGGAAAGTGAGTCTGTGTGTCCCGGATGCTGCTGCCATCCCTCGCCTCTTTTGTGGGGTCCTCCCGTAATACATCTGGATGTGAGCTCGTGTGTCCAAAGGGTGGGTGCTGCCACACTCAATCTCATGTGGGGGGGTCCTCCCCGTTAAAACTTTCTGGGTTTTGGGCTCTAAAAGTGTCCAGGATTTCTGGGTGGGCCCCTCACTCGCTTCTAAAGTGGGGGGGGGTCCCCCCAGTAATACTGTGGATGTGAGATCTGTATGTCCAGGATGCTGCTGCCCTCACTGCCCAATTCCCCCCGGGGGGGGCGGGGGGGGGGGGGGGGGGGGCTATTCCGGGGGGGGGGCCCAGTAATACATGCTGGTTTTGAGCTCTGTAAAGTCCAGGAAAGCTGCTGGCCCTCCTCGCCTCATGGGGGGTTCCTCCCTGTAATACATGTGGATGTGAGCTTGGGGTGTCCCGGGTTCGCTTTCCAAACACGCTCCCATGTGGGGGTGTCCTCCCCGTAATACATGCGGAAGTGAGCCTAAAATGTCCCGGATGCTGCTGCCCTCACTCGCCTTTCCCCCGTGGGGGTGACCCCCCAGTAAAAACATGCTGTTGTGAGCTCTAATGGTCCCGAATGCTTTCTTTCCCCACTCGCAGTAAAGGGGGGGTGGGCCTCCCCTTTAAAACTTTTCTGGGTGAGCTCTAATTTTTGTCCCGGTGCTGGTGCCATCACTCGCTTCAAAGTTGGGGGGGTCCCCCCCCATAATACATGCTTTGGGTGTGAGCTCTAAAGTGCCGGATGCTGCTGCCATCACCCCCGCTCTCTTTTGGGGGGGGTCCTCCCCGTAATTTCATGTGGATGGGCTTAAAAGTGTCCCGGTTGCTGGCCATCACTCACATCTTGTGGGGGTGGGCCCCCCAGTAATAAATGCCGGAGTTTAGCCCTTTTGTGTCCAGGATGCTTCTCCCTCACCCCATTCTCCGGGGGGTGTCCCCCCATTTAAAAAAAAAGCTGGGGTTGGGGAGCTCTGTGTGTCCAAGGGTCTGTAAAACCCCAAACGCTCCTTTTGTGGTTTTCCCCCAGTAATTTCATGCTGGGTGTGAGGGTCTGGGGTGTCCAGGATTGGGGCTGCCATCCCCCTCGCTCTCATGTGGGGGGTTTGGCCTCCCCGTAAAACATGCTGGAGTTTTAAAATCTGTGTGTCCCCGGAAAGCCGCTGGCCCTCATCCCCCTCATGGGGGGGCGTCCCCCCGTAATACATACTGGAAGTGGCTTTGTTGGGCCAGGATGCGCTACCCATCCCCCTCACCTTTGCATGTGGGGGTTTCCAAACCCGGGAATAATTTCTGGATTTGGGGCTGTGTGTTTTCCCCCCATGCTGCTGCCATCACTCATTTAAAGTGGGGGGGCCTCCCCGCAATTTCAAGCTGGTTTTGGGGCTTGTTTTTGTCCCGGTTTCTGCTGCCCCCACTCGCTCTCATGTGGAGGATTAAATCCCAGTAATTTCATGCTGGATGTGGCCCCTGTGGTTTTTCCGGGAAACGGGTGCCATAAATCGTCTCATGTAGGGATGGGCCTCCCGTAAAACATCTGGGTGTGAGTCTGTGTGGTCAGGAAGCTGTGAAAACACTCACTCTTTATGAAAGGGGGTCCCCCCAGAAAAAAATACGGGGTGTGAGCTCTGTGTGTCCGGATCTGCTACCTTTACTCACTCTCATGTGGGGGGGTCCTCCCAGTAATAGTTTCCGGGGTTTTGGGGCTTTGGTGTCCAGGATGCTGTGCCCCCCACTGGGCCCCATGTGGGGGTTTTCCTCCCCGTAATACATTTGGGGAAAAGAACTCTATACCCAGGAAGAGCTGCCATCAAACACTCTAAAGTGGGGGGGGTCCCCCCCAGTAAACCTTTCTGGAATGTGAACTGTGTGTCCAGGATGCTGCTGTCATCACCGCTTTTTCATGTGGGGGTTTTCCTCCCGTAATACATGCTGGATTTTGAGTTTTGTGTGCCAGGGTGCTGCTGCCATCCCGCTCTCATGTGGGGGTGCCCCCAGTTTTTTCATGTGGATGTGGGGCCCGTTGGGCCAGGGGTGGGGCTTTCCTTTAAATCACTCTCATGGGGGGTGTCCCCCCATAATACAAACTGGATGTGAGGGTCTGTAAAGTCCCCGGATGCTTTCTGGGCCCAACCCCTCCCCTCCATGAGGGGGCGTCCCCCCAGTAATAAATGCTGGTTTTGACTCTGTGTGTAAAGGGCTGCTGGGCCCCCCCCACCGCTCTCATGTGGGGATGGCCTCCCGGTTTTTAAAAAATGCTGGTTTTGAGCTTTTTGTTTCCAGGATGTGCTGCCATCACTCCTCCCTGTGGGGGTTTTCCCCCCGTAAAACATGGGGGGATGTGAGCTCTGTGTGTCCAGGATTCGTTTTCCATCAAATCGCTCTCATTGGAGGTTTACTCCCCGTTTAAAAAACATGCTGGGTGGAGACTTTTTGTTTTCCGGGTGCCCGCTGCCATCACCAAAATCCATGTGGGGGGTCCTTTCCCAAATAATACATGCTGGATGTGAGCTTTGTGTGTCCAAGGGTTACTGCTGCCATCAAATCCTCCAGGGGGGTGTCCTCCCCGTAATTCATGCGGATGTGAGCTCTGTGTGTCCAGGATGCTGCTGCCAAACACCACTCTCATGGGGGGTGTCCCCCAGTAATTTTAAAGCTGGATGTGAGCCTGTAGTCCGGATGTGCTGCATCACCCCCCCTTTAGGGGGGTTTTCCTCCCCGTAAAAAATGTGGAAAGTGGCTCTGTTTGTCCCGGGTCTGCCCGCCATCACTTTGCTCTTTATTTGGGATTTTTATTCCCAGTAAAACATGCTGGATGTGAGCTCTGTGGGCCGGATGCTGCTGCCCTCACTCGCTCTCATGTGGGGGTGTCCTCCCAGTTTTCATGCTGGATGGAGCTTTTTTTGGGGTCCAGGATTCTGCTGCCATCACTCGCTCCATGTTTTTGGGGGGTTCCCAGTAATACTTTCTGGATGTGGGGCTCTGTGGTCCCCGGATGCTGCCGCCATCACTCACTCTCAGGGGGGGGTGTCCTCCCCGTAATTTCATGCGGATGTGGGCCCCTTTTTTTCCCAAAGCGCTGCCCTCACTCGCTCTTTAAGTGGGGGTGTCCTCCCAAATAATACATGCTGGATTTTGAAACTTTGGTGTCCAGGGGTACTGCTGCCTTTAATCGCTCCCCAAAGTGGGGGTGTCCCCCCAGTAAAAAACGCTGGATGTTTAGCTTGTGTGCCCGGGGTGTTGGGTGCCAACACTCGCTCTCATGTGGGGGGATCCTCCCCCGTAATAAAATGCTCGATGTGAGCTCTGGTGTCCCGGAGTTTTTGCCAATTTACTCGCTCTCAATTTGGGGGGGCTTCCCAGTAATTTCATGCTGGATGTGAGTCTTTTGGGGTCCAGGATGTTGCGCCAAAACCCTCGCTCTCCCTGTTTGGGGTGTTTTTTCCCCGTTTAAAAACATGCTGGATGTGACTCTGTTTTGTCAGGATACTGCTGCCCCTCACTGCTCTAAAAGGGGGTTTTTCCCCCCAGTAATACAGCTGGGTTTTTGAGCTCGTGTTTTAAAGGGGCTGCTGCCATACTGGCTCTCCTGTGGGGGTGTCCTTTCCCCTAATACATGCTGGTGGGGCGCCCCTGTGTGTCCCGGGTGAGGGTGCCATCACTGCTTCATGTGGGGGGGTCCCCCCCAGTAATCCTGCTGGTTTTGGCTCGTTTGTGCAGGATGTTGCTGCCCCTCACCGCTTCATGAGGGGGGGGTCCTCCCCCTTTAAAACATGCTGGGTGTTTAGGCCCTGTTTTCCCGATGCTGCTGCCAATCATTGCTTCATGTGTGTTGGGCCTCCCTGGGGGAAAACATTGGATGTGAGCTGTTTTTCTCCCGGATCTGCTGCCATCCCTGTCTCATGTGGGGGGGGTCCTCCCAGTATTTTTTGCTGGGTGTGAAATTGGGTGTCCAGGAGGGGGCTGCCTTTATGGCTCTCATGTGGGGGTGTCCCCCCCCGTAATTTTCATGCCCGGATTTGGTCTGGGGGTCCAAGATGCTGCGCCACACTCGCCCCTCATGTGGGGGGGTCCTCCCCGGGAATACATGCGGATTTTGAGCTCTGTGGGGTCCCCGGGTTTCTGCTGGGCCCTCACCGCTCTCATGTGGGGGGGTTTTCCTCCCCGTAATACTTTGGGTGGGCTCTGTGTGTCCCCGGATCTGGGGTGCCATCATTGCTTTTCATGTGGGGGGTCCTCCCAGTAATACATGTGGGGGTGAGCTGTTTTGTTTTTGGATGCTGTGCCATCACGGGCTTTTCATTTGGGGGGTTTTCCTCCCCCGTAAAACATGCGGGGGTAAGCTCTGTGTGTCTAGGATGCTGCTGCCATACTCGCTTTTTCAGTGGGGGTGCCCCCTGTAATACATCTGGGGTGTGAGCTTGTGTGTCCGAATGGGGTGCTGCCATCCCCGCCTTCCCTGTGGGGGGGGTCCCCCCCCAGTAATTTCATGCTGGATGTGGGCTTTGTGTTCCCCGGAGGGGGCTGCCATACTTTGGTACATGTGGGGGGGGTCCTCCCAGTAATAAAATGCCCGGATGTGAGCGTGTGGGGTCCAGGTGCGCTGCCACACTGGCTCTCATTTTTGGGGGGTCCCCCAGTAATACATGCTGGAATTTTTGGGGTTTGTGTTTCCAGGGTGCCCCCCCGGGCCCCCGCCATCACCCCGTTTCAGTGTGGTGTCCTCCCCGGGAATTTCATGCTGGGTGTGAGAGTTTTTTCTCCAGGGTGCCCGCGCCACATTCGCCTCTCATTTGGGGGGTCTTCCCCGTAATCTGAGGAAAGTGGCATGTGTGTCCCCGGATGCTGCGCCCCCTCCCGCTTAAAGTGGGGTGTCCTCCCCGAAAAACAAAGCTGGGTTTTAGCTGTGTGTGTCCAGGGTGCCCGCCGCCATCATTGTCTCATATGGGGGTGTCCCCCCCGTAATAAACCCGCTGGATGTAGCTCTGTGTGTCCAGGGGGCCCGCTGCCAAACACTACTTCATGTAGGGGACCCCCCATTAATCCAAGCTGGGTTAAGTTTAATTTGTTTCAGGGGGTGCTGGGTTTTCCTTCCCCCCTGTGAAGCTTATGAGGGCATCTTCTCATACATTAAGTTGATGGTAAGCTCTGTGTGCACTGATGCTGCTGCCGTCACTCACTCTCATGTGGGGGCTTTTTCCCCTTTTACTTTTGCTTGATGTGACTCTGGGTGTTCCCGGCGCTGACTTTATAAAATCTCATGCAGGGAAGGGCACGAAATTCATAGGGGCCCATTTTTAACATAGACAGGGCCCCAAAACTTAATGATAAGAAACTCAAGCAGCAGTATAGGTAGCAATAAACAAAGCAAAAAATTTAGTGCTATATTTTAGAGACCTCACAAGATAATGCTAGGTAGCAGAAACTCCCCATTGTCAGTGTACATATATCAGAGTGGGGCCCCCTCTAGCCCTGGGCCCCATAGCAGCTGTTATGGCTGCTACTGCTATAGTTATGCTCATGTATCAGCAGGACAGCCGGCTATGTGAAAGACTTAGACTTGGTTCACACCTGTGTCAAAGGCTCATTCCCAGTAGCCCCCAGCATAAGCCAGCTGGGTATGTTAGATGCTGTTGCTCTCTTCCTTACAAGTCGCTTTCATACAGTATATCAGACTGATGCAACAGCCATTGGAAATTGCTTTTAGATAAACTGTGGTAGCAGTAATTTGTCTTACCTGCAGCTGCATACAGGATTTCTGACTGATGCAACAGCCATCCAAAATGTCTTCCTTCTTGGTACACTGTAGTGCTACTGATTTTGCTTACCTGCAGCTGAATACAGGAGTTCTCGCTGCTGCCACTGGGTCATGTGACCTGCACTCTGCTTTGCTAAAGCAAACAACATGGTTGTGTGATCATGATCTAAGGCTGGACACCTTAGAGCAATTTCTAATGGCTGTTGTATCAGTCAGAAATTTTGTATTCAGATGCAGGTAAGCAAAGTTACTGGCATTACTGTGTATCTAGAACCAATTTCTAATGGCTGTTGCATCAGTCAGATATCCTGCATGCAGCTGCAGGTAAGCAGGATTGCTGGTAACGCTTTGTACTTGGAAGCAACTTCTAATGGCTGTTGCCACAGCCAGAAATCCTGTATGCAGCTGCATGTAAGCAAAGTTACTGGCACTGCTACCGTATATACCTAGGAGCCATTTCTAATGGCTGTTGCATCAGCATGATGTCCTGTAAGCAGCTGCAGGTAGCTGGAAGCAATTTGTAATGGCTCTTGCACCAACCAGATATCTCATATGCAGCTGCAGTTAAGAAAAATTGCTGGCACTATGGTGCACCTAGAAGAAATTTCTAATGACTGTTGCACCAGCCAGATATCCTTTATGCAGCTGCAGGTTAGCAAAGTTTCTGGTTATTCTTTGCTTGTTGAGTCAATTTCTAATGGCTGTTGCACCAGCCAGATATCCCATATGCAGCTGCAGGTAAGCGTACAGCACACCTAAAAGCAATTTCTAATAAACTAAAAGAAAACCCCCCGGAGTGTCCCTTTAATGTCATTTAGCCACCAGTCATTAGCCCTGATGCCGCAGTTATGCTATGAAATCCCCGATGCCGCTCGTGCACAACAACATCTGCAGCTGCCAAGAATTACGGGAACCGAGATGATTCCTGCAAAAAAGAACATTTAGAAGAAATAACATCTGAATTGCTTGTGTGAATTTACAACCTAATTGGAATTCTCTGTGGTTTGGATATTTGCCGACGTCTGAGGCCACAAGCAACCTTCAGATAGAAGGGAATTGTCCCAGTGCAGGAAACGATCCCTTCCTCATCGGGGAGAGTCTGACTGCCGGGGCTCCTTTACTTTCTCAGAGTGAAGGGACCTTCTTAAAGGGGAACTGTCAGCAGAGGTTCCCTTCAGGCGCTACGCCCCCTTCAATACTTCACTTGGGTAAGGTCGGGTTGAAGTGTGTGAGTGCCCTGCACTATCCTGCACTTTCCTTTCTCTTATTGGGTTAGAACCCAACTGATTAAAATATTATAATGTATCCTATCAAATGAGATGGGAATAGTCCTATAAAGGGGCTCTACTTAAAGGGGTATTCTCACCATAGACTTTGATGGCAAATTGCTAGTAGAGTGTGATAATTAGTGTTGAGCGATTATTATCGACAAAGTTGAAATCGGCACAGTTTTTATGTTGATCGAAATTTTTTTTGATCATTTCGATTTAAATTTTGGTTAAAATCTGTGCATCCCTCTATTAAGATCGCGCCATTTTCGGCGCTTCCTGTCATTTTTTGGGGGCCAGCAATTCAGCTTACAGACTCGAGCAGGGTGAGATGGGTGTGCGACATCATGACGGGGATGGGTATGGTTGCGATTGGCTGGAAAAATCCCCTGACCTCGTTTTACATAGCACAGCCCTTCCTGTGCATGGTCAGTGTCTCTCAGCGTGTCATAGCAGTAGGACGTGCGCTTTGCCTGTGTCCAAACAGCTCAGCGAAATTATTCTATTTCTTCACAGAGAAAGCTCTACTGTTAGCTGTGATCCTTACAACTTAGTTAGATTAGAGATTGGAAGATTTTAAGCAGTTAGGTAGAGAAATTTAAAGGAGCATCTACCGCTGTAAAGTCACGGAGGGGAGCGGAGGGGGAGCCACACGGGCGAACACAGACAAGCTCTATAAAGAATACTGGATATAGTTCACCAAGACTTAGTGTAGACATTGCACTGCAATAGCTTTATTATTAACAGTTTTGTATTGAAATGTTTCCTGGATATTGGGCAGCCTGAACTTATATTAGGATACAGATCTTTTCTAGTAACTGCAGGTCTCTTTGTTAGGTGCAAAAACTCCACTTTTATTATCAGTATACATTTCAGATAGGTGTTCTATTTCAATATTGCCCATTCAAGATTTGTTGATATAGCCACCTTGCAGTTAAATTAGAATCCAGCAATTTTGTAGTCACCACAGGTGAATTGAAAGGTGCCAAAAATACCTTTTATTATCCGAATACATTACAGATACGTGTTTTTTCACTTTGGCGCAGGCCAGCTTTGTTGATAGATCTACTTTGCAGCTAAATTTGAATCCAGCAACTTTGTAGTCCGCACAGGTTGATAGGTGCCAAAAAATACCTTTAAAAACTGCAGGGAGGGATGTATGTTGTATGTTATCACACTTGAAAAAAAAGCAAAATGATAATAATGTAAAACTATAAATAAAACTTCCCTAAATAAATTCTGTAAACAAATGTCAGTTACCAAAAAATATACTAAATGACAGTCACTGTACAAAATAGCATAGTGCCACTTTGTGATCTGTGGGTCAAACAGGTTTGGGGCTCATGCTGTGGCCCAGGACAGGTATAGTCAATGTCCAGTGAAACTAAAATGGTGGTTGAAAGACTCCTTTTTGCGGCACTTTTTAAATGTGGGGGTCATGCAGGTTTGGGGCTCATGCTGTGGCCCAGGACAGGGATATTCAATGTCCAGTTCAAGTAACATGATGGTTCAAATCATACTGCCTTCTGGCACTTTTTAATTTGTGGGTGATGCAGGTTTAAGGGTCAGGCTGTGGTACAAGACAGGGATAGTGAATGGTCTGTGTTTTTTTTTCTGTGGCTTTTATAACCTAAGTGTGTTGCCTAAGATGTAGCACGTATCCATTTGACTGTTGTGGATGTTAATTCCAGCTTCTCCAGCCCTGTTTGGGTGTAAGAATGAAGGTGTTGTTGCTCTCCCATAGACTTTAATTGGTCATCGATCATAATCTACCATCAACCATCAAATATCTTGTCGATGACGGGCGACTATCGACCATCGCCCGATGTCGATAGCCAACGTAATCACTCAACACTAGTGATAATTCCCACTAACGGGTCCCCAAAGTGTTGGCCTAGCACGGATGGTTGTGCATGCACCTAACTCTCCATTCTGTTCTATGGGAGTTCCCAGTACAGGGGAGCGCTGTGCTGTCCATTCTCCTATATGGGAGTTCCCAGTACAGGGAAGCGCTGTGTTCTCCATTCTCCTATATGGGAGTTCCCAGTACAGGGGAGCGCTGAGTTCTCCATTCTGTTCTATGGAAGTTCCCAGTACAGGGGAGCGCTGTGTTTTCCATTCTGTTCTACGGGAGTTCCCAGTACAGGGGTGTGCTGTGTTCTCCATTCTCCTCTATGGGAGTTCCCAGTACAGGGGAGCGCTGTGTTCTCCATTCTCCTCTATGGGAGTTCCCAGTACAGGGGAGCGCTGTGTTTTCCATTCTCCTCTATGGCAGTTCCCAGTACAGGGAAGCGCTGTGTTCTCCATTCTGTTCTATGGGAGTTCCCAGTACAGGGGAGCGCTGTGTTCTCCATTCTGTTCTATGGGAGTTCCCAGTACAGGTGAGCGCTGTGTTCTCCATTTTCCTCTATGGGAGTTCCCAGTACAGGGGAGCGCTGTGTTCTCCATTCTCCTCTATGGGAGTTCCCAGTACAGGGGAGCGCTGTGTTCTCCATTCTATTCTATGGGAGTTCCCAGTACAGGGGAGCGCTGTGTTCTCCATTCTGTTCCCTTCCTGTTTGGGGTGGAGTCACAGTGAGTGCAGGCTGTGCAGTGCTGCAGCGTTTGGCAAGGCTCCTGGTGTCTGTTCAGCGCTCTCCCCTTCTGCAGGGGCAGAGTAGCTGCAGATGAAGGACAAGAAGCCCTTGGGGCCCCCGGTGCGGTCGGCAGGGGACCCAGGTAACCACCAACCGACCTGGAGAACGAGTGGAGATGGAGGAGGCTGTGGGGGAGGGGGATCGAGTGGGAGGCAGAGGGATCTGTCTCTTGCTCTCTCCTGTGTTCCTGCTGACCAGATCAGGACCCCAGCATCAGACAAGCCTGCAGGTTATCGCCCTGCAGGCCCCAGCAAGGTCTCAAGTGCCAGCGGCGATGTGGAGTGCAGCGGGGTACGCAGCAATGTGTGTCCTGCCCGCTCTGCTGGAGCTGCTGGTGAAGCAATGTGCCTATCTGCAGAGCATCGCACCACAGGGAGCTGCAAAGGGCTGGGGTGA
>JAODAL010022750.1:0-64072 GCA_025379985.1 Phyllomedusa bahiana
ATGTACAATAATTTACTAAATACCCCCCATGTACAGAAAAAACTACTTTAAAACTGCCTATGTACGGAATAATACTTAATAGCCCCCTTTAAAAAAGAATATAACATTAAAATACGCTCCATGAAACAGATATAACTACATAATACTGCCCCCTATGAAAGGGAATATAACTACTATAATACTGCCTCCTATGTACAAAATAAAACCCACTATAATACTGCCCCCTATGTACAAGAATATAACTACTATGATACTGCTCCTATGTACAAGAATATAACCACTATAATACTGCCTCCCATGTACAAGAATATAACTACTATAATACTGCCTCCTATGTACAAGAATATAACTTGTGCTCCCTGCTCAGCCCTCCCCCGGAGCTACAGCATGGACAGCAAGGTTCCCTGCCTCCTCCTGCAGCAGATCATCGGCCCCATCTCTAAGCTCGTTCTGGTTTCCTCAAGTCTTCCAGAGCTGCCTAAACAGCCCAAGAGCTTTTAGGACCCCAGTGACCCTGCATCAGGTATGTCCTGAGGCAGGATGGAGGGCTATGCCCCCACCTCACATGTCCTATGCTCATATACGGGACCTTTCCACAGAGATACTTTGTATTAGTATATACATCCCACATAGGGACAGTATATACCAAATGTAACACACAGGTATATACTGGACATGTGTTAAAAACTGTTCTGTTGTGTATATTACAGTATATAATTTTTTATACACACTACACCAATATATATATATATTCACAGACACTCACACATGTACAGTATATACATGTATAATACTTATCTGGGTGTTACATTTGATTTATATACTGAAACCTGTGTGAAGTACCCGTGTGTGTGTTTTGTGTGTGTGGTGTATATATATAAAATATATATATAAATTATATAATATATTTAATATAAATATAAAAATATTAATAAAAAAAAGTGGGTGAATGTGTTATAAACGTATAAAACTGTAAATACCACGGGGACATATAAAACACAAATGTAACACACAGGTAAATACTGGACAGTGTAATACTGTTCCTGTGTGTAAAATACAGAAATATGTATTTATATAACACACTACACCACTATAATATAATATAAAAATATATATATATATAATAATTTTAATAACTATACTATTATAAATAAAAAAACCACTACACTCAAATGTAACACCCAGATAATATTATACATGTATAACTGTCCCTGTTTTGAAGTTACGTGTGTGTGTGTGTGTATATATTTATATAATATTAATATATATATATATAATATAATATTTGGTTGTAGTGTGTATATAACTAAAATATATAACTAAAAATATATTTATATATATATTAAAATAATAATATAATATATTATATATATAAAAAATAAAATAATATATATATAATATATATATAAATATTATAATATATAATATACTGTGGTATACACACAGGAACAGTATATACACATGTCCAGTATTTACCTGTATATACTGTCCCTGTGTGTAACAGCGGGGTAGGGGCCACCTGCAGTGAGATATGTCTGGTGTATTAAAGTGGTGAAGCAAATGTTAAGTGAAAAAAACAAATAAAAAACACACACATATAACCTTTTCCCCATTACAAATGCTTGTGAATGAAAAATTGTAAAAAAAAGTACACATATTTGGCATCACCGTGTGCGTATCAACCCTGTGCTATAAAACTGATATTTTACCCCCTCCATGAACACTGCTACACATTTTTTGTTCATCCCACTGTACAAGAAATTGAATAAAAAGCAATCAAAAAGTCCCATGAGCCTCAAACAGTAAACCCAAAGAAAAAGTTATGGCTATTAGAATGGTATGAATGGGTATTGCTGTAATCGTGGGTTTATGCCCCACAGTAAGTGCTTAAAAAAAAAAATTTAAAAAACACACCCGGATTTTTTATACACTTTGCCTCATAAAATTTGGGAAAACAAGGGGGATCAAAAAACATATATTGCCCAAAATGGTACCAGTAAAAATGTCTGCTCATCCTGCACAAAATAAGCCTTTACACGGCTCTATCAACATAAATGAAAAAAAAAAGAGTTATAGATGAAAAAAGAAGAAAAAAAAAATGGAAGACAGCTGTGTCATTTAGGAGTTAAACTACCTCACCACATATACCGTATTGTTCAGACTATAAGAGGCACTTTTGTGCCCCCAAATTTGGGAAGAAAAGAGGGTGCAACCTATATTTTGAATTCAGAGGGGTTTGGGGTGGGACAAGCTGTTGGCCGGGGCTGGGAGGATGGGGGTATTGGTCAGGACCTCAGCAAGGAGTCAAAAGGGAGGTCTTGCTGTGGGAACTAGCGGGGGGTTTTTAATTAAAACCCTTTATGCATTTGGATGTCCCCGAACATCTAAATGGCTGAAGGATTTTTAAACGGGCTCACCGCTAAGCCCCCCTCTATCTCGGAAAAGCGGCGTTCTTAACTCGCCCCAACAAAGGCCCTTGCCCCGAAAGTTTTAAAACCCACAAAGCCCCTGACGCTCCTATTACAAAAATATAAAACTATAATACTGCCTCCTATTACAAAAATATAACTACTAAAATGCTCCTATTAAAAAAAATAACACTAAAAACTCCCTTGTACAAGAAAATAATACTAAAATAAAGCCCCCAAAACAAGAATAAAAACTTAAACTGCCCATGTACAAGAATTAACACTATAAACTGCTCCAGTCAAAATATAATACATAAAAATGCCTCAGAAAAAAATATAACTACTATAATACTGCCCCATTTTACAAAAAAACTACATATACTGCCCATGTACAAATATAAAAATATAAATGTCCTATGTACAAAAATTAACTACTAAAATACTGCCCCTAGACAAAAATTTTAATACTATAAAACTGCCCCTATGTTCGGAAAAAAAACTATAAACTGCTCCAACTTTTCTATAATCGCTCCTTTTTACAGGGAAAAAACTACATAATACGCCCTTATGTCAAAAATATAACACTATAATACTGCCCCCATGACAAAATAACCTATTTATCCCCCATGTACAAGAAAAATAACTACTATAATACTGCCCCTATGTACAAGAAAATAACTATTAATACTGCCCATGTACAAAAAATTAAACTAAAAAACTGCCCCCCGTACAAGAATATAACTACATAAAATCCCTATGTCAAAAATAACTACTATAATACTGCCTCCCAAAGTACAAAAAAAACTCTATAAAACGCCCCCAAATTTTAAAAAAAATTAACTACTAAAATACTGCCCCTATTACAAAAATATAATACTAAATATGCCCCCCATTACAAAATATAACTTTATAATACTTCCCCCATGTACAAAAATATAATACAAAAATACTGCCTCCATTACAAGAATAAACACATAATACTGCCTCCTATGTACAAAAATATAACTACTATAACATATTATGTCTTATCTATCAAATTTAACATTTTATTAATCTTAATTTGGAATGTATTGCGCCTCGTGGTCTTATCT
Organism: Phyllomedusa bahiana; assembly: GCA_025379985.1. NCBI lineage: Eukaryota > Metazoa > Chordata > Amphibia > Anura > Hylidae > Phyllomedusa > Phyllomedusa bahiana. The sequence goes on from JAODAL010022750.1 coordinate 3,500, forward strand.
TATATGCGGTCAGGGGTGTAACTACCAGGGTAGCAGACATAGCAGCTGCCCCGGGGCCCATGCTGTTAGGGGGCCCGGCATCTGCTACCCCGGTGTTTCGGCTCCTGCGCCCTCCGGCAGCTGCGCGGGCCCGGCCCCTCAAAGGCCCGGACTGGCCCCAGTCAAAGGGGGCGGCAAAGCAGAAGCGTCTCCGCTCTGCTAATCAGCCTGCACCAGCCCACAGTGCAGACGTGAGCTGCGCGATGACATCACATCATCGTGCGGCCAGCGCCGAGCACAGACTACCCAGGAGATGAGTTGGTAGCATCGAGGGAGCGAGAGACAGGTGAGTGAGCGATTGCTTATTTTTTTAATATTAATTAAACCCACCCTCCCTTTGCCCCTATAGTATAGGGCCCCTAAAGCCCTGCCTGCCTAGTTTTGGGCCCCCTTTAAAGCCCTGCCTGCCTTTTTTGGTCCCTATAGCCCTTTTCCCATATAATTGGTCCCTAAAGCCCTCCCCTGCAAAATTATTGGTCCCTAGAGCCCTGCCTGCCTATATATTGGGCTCTATAGCCCTGCCTGCCTATGTATTGGCCCTTATAGCCCTGCCTGCCTATGTATTGTCCCCTATAGCCCTGCCTGCCTATATATTGGCCCCTATAGCCCTGCCTGCCTATATCTAGCCCCTATAGCCCCCAAAGCCCTGCCTGCCTATATATAGCCCCTATAGCCCTCAAAAGCCCTGCCTGCCTATATATAGCCCCCCAACGCCCTGCCTGCCTATATATGGCCCTATAGTCTACCCTATGCCCTGCCTGCCTATATATATGGCCCCTATAAACTTCCTAAGCCCTGCCTATATATGGCCCATATAGCCTACCATATGCCCTGCCTGCCTATATATATGCCCCCTATAGCCTACCCTATGTCCTGCCTGTATGGGGCCCCTATAACCTACCCTAAGCCCTGTGTACACAGGTACCTACCACTATATGGTCACTGGATGGAGGTAATATACAGTCTGCAGAGCCTGTGTACACTGGTGTCTACCACTATATGGCCACTGTATGAAGGTAACATACAGTCTGCAGAACCTGTGTACACTGGTGTCTACCACTATATGGTCACTGTATGGAGGTAATATACAGTCTGCAGAGCCTGTGTACACAGGTTTATACCACTATATGGTCACTGTATGGAGGTAATATACAGTCTGCAGAGCCTGTGTACACAGGTACCTACCACTATATGGTCATTGTATGCCCGGTATATACAGTCTGCAGAGCTTTTGTACACTGGGTCCCACCACAACAGGTCACTGTATGGAGGTTAATATACAATCTTGCAGAGCCTGTGTACACTGGTGTCTACCACTATATGGTCACTGTATGGAGGTAAAAAATACAGTCTGCAGAGCCTGTGTACACTTGGTGTCTACCCCTATATGGTCACGCTGGAGGTAATATACAGTCTGAGAGCCTGTGTACACTGGTGTCTACACTATATGGTCACTGTATGGAGGTTTAAAATAAGTCGAAGCCTGTGTTACATTTGGGGTCTACCCTATATGGTCACTGTATGGGGTAATATAAGCCCGCAGAGCCTGTGTAAAACTGGTGGTCTACCACTATATGGTCACTGTATGGGGGGTAATAAAACAGTCTGTAGAGTCTGTGTACATGGTTATACCACTAAAAGGGCACTGTATGGAGGTAATATACAGTCTGCAGAGCCTGTGAAAACGGGTCCTACCACTATATTGGTCATTGTGAGGTAATATACAGTCTGAGAGCCCCTTTTTACACCTGGTTTACCACTATATGGTCACTGTATGGGGTAATATGGTTTTGGACTGATCATTGTATAGTATTTTTCAGTCATATGGGTGGTAATTAGTGGCCCTTTTTTCCGGTAATATTCCCTATAATGGGCCATAAGGAGGTATAGTAAGTTTGCAAAAAGGTGTGTAAGGGGGTAACCACCCTAATGGTCTATTGTGTAGGGGCAGGAATAAAAGTTAAGCCCTTTACCCGGTTTCTACCCTACAAGGTTCACTGTTGGAGGGGTTAATTTCTCGCAGATCCAGTGTAACAGTTGTCTTCCCTTATGGCACTTTATATTTAATATAAGTCTGGTCCCGCGCCCTTTACAACTGGTGCTTCACTTAGGGTCATTATAGGTTAAAAATACAGCTAAAGATCCTTTTGGGAACTTTTGGGTCCTACCACTATTTTTGTTTGGGTGTAATATACAGTTTAGGCCGTTGGTACCCCCTTGGTTAAAAAAAAATAGATTTTTGATTAATCCCTGTAGGGGGTTTAAAAAATTTACTGTAAAACCTGTTTTACAATTTTGTCTAAATTATACTACACGTAATTGAGGGTAATAACGAACGGCAGAGGGGCCCGTAAAAACTTTTTTTCTAACCACTGAATGACCTTTGGAGGAATAAACAGTTCAACTTTTCCCTGGGTCAAAATATATTCACTGTTTAGGAAAAATTTTTTTTAAGGGCCCCGGAAATTGGTTCCCTAATGGGGTTTTGGGGTTTTAAATAAGTGAATGTTTACATGTCTCCCCTTAAATTGGGGGGGTCTTCCCTTTTTTTAATATTGGTTTTTGGTATAGGGATTTTTTTGGGTAAAATATGTGGTGTTTTAAAGGGTGAGGTAATCACCCTTTTTTTCCTTATCTAACGCATGTCCGGGAAATGTTGGTGGTCGGGGAGGAGGGGGGGGGGCCCACCAAAATTTTTGCTTTGGGCCCGGGGCTTCTCTTTTCCCCCCTGCATGGCAAAAAGGGTATACGCTGTCCGGAGGTGGTCTGACTCTTTTTCGGGCAGACCCGTGAACTTGCTTTTTTCTTTTCTTGGCATCTTTTAATTTCCCAATTAAGCTCTGTGATTCCCCGGGGCTTTTTTTCCCTTTTCAAATCTGCCACCGCTCCACTTTCAGCGGCCCAAATTATAGTTTCATTAATCGGGGAAAGTTAATCTAGGAAAAATTTTTGGGAGACCCGTCCCCGGGACTTATTTTGTTTGATGTGACAAATATACAGTTTTTTAGGCCGTCATCGGAGTGGAGCGCCGTCACTTTAAAGGATAAAAAAAAAAAAAAACTAGATTATCGTTGATTAAATGAGCCGCCTGTCAGGACGCGGTTAATAAAGATTTTGATCTGTAAAGTATCACAACAGTGTGCACGAATTATCTGTGCTGGAGAATTTTACCTCAACACGTCAATTTGAGGGTCACAGGCGGCGCCGAGGATTCTGAACCTGGCAGAGCGCGCTGTCACAACACTTTAATATCTAAATCATCTGGAATTGAAGCCTCCTGTGCAGGGACTGAGCTGTATCCAACCCTCCTCGTGGCTCCAAAATATATTCCACTGGTGCCGGTCTGCATGCAATATACTAATAGGTCCCAAGGATATCAGAGACCCTCAGCTTTCAATAGTGTGGGGGATCTGCTCAATTCTGTATAAGAAGTTAGGATGGTCAGTGGTGCTCTGGCTTGGAAATTTATTGTTTTGCCTGGAAAATTCTTCTTTTTTAAATTTTTTCGGAGACTGCAGTCTTCACCAATCAGTCATTATGTTAAAACCATGGTGAAGTAAATAACATTGAATTTTCGGTGACCGTGGTGCCTGTCTGGAGTCACGTTATGGCAGGTGACCAGTCAGTTTTTGAAGTTGATACTGTATGCCTAAAGCAAGGTCATCATATCCACTGGGCACACTTCACAATTGCCCTTGGGCCCCAGGTAGTCAAAGGTTTGTCATAGGAAACCAGGACACATGTTGTTGGCCTCAGGTTCGCTCTGCTTCTTTAACTGTTTGTGTTTGTTATTTAACTTCTTTTTGTCTTGTCCATGGCTCTCGTCCTGGTCTTGTCCATGGCTCTCGCCTTAGTCTTGTCTATGGCTCTTGTCTTGGTCTTGTCCATGGCTCTTGTCTTAGTCTTTTCTACGGCTCTTGTCTTGGTCTTGTCCATGGCTCTTGCCTTAATTTTGTCTATGTCTTTTGTCTTGGTCTTGTCCATGGGTTTGCCCTTTGTCTTGTCTATCTCTTTTGGTCTTTTTTGTCTGGCCCTGGTCCAAAGGCTCTTCCCTTAGTCTTGTCTATGGCTCTTGTCTTGGTCTTGTCCATGGCTTTTTGCCTTAATTTTGTCTATGGCTTTTGTCTTGGTCTTGTCCATGGCTCTTATCTCAGTCTTTTCCATTGATTTTGTCTGTGTCTTTTCCATCGCTCTTCTCTCGGTCTTGTCTATGGCTCTTGCCTTAATCTTGTCTATGGCTTTTGTCTTGGTCTTGTCCATGGCTCTTGCCTTAGTCTTGTCTATGGCTCTTGTCTTGGTCTTGTCCATGGCTCTTCCCTTAGTCTTGTCTATGGCTCTTGTCTTGGTCTTGTCCATGGCTCTTGCCTTAATCTTGTCTATGGCTGTTGTCTTGGTCTTGTCCATGGCTCTTGCCTTAGTCTTGTCTATGGCTCTTGTCTACGTCTTGTCTATGGCTCTTGTCTTGGTCTTGTCCATGGCTCTTGCCTTAATTTTGTCTATGACTTTTGTCTTGGTCTTGTCCATGGCTCTTATCTCAGTCTTTTCCATTGATTTTGTCTGTGTCTTTTCCATCGCTCTTCTCTCGGTCTTGTCTATGGCTTTTCTCTCAGTCTTGTCTATGGCTCTTGTCTTGGTCTTGTCCATGGCTCATGCGTTAGTCTTGTCTATGGCTCTTTTCCTGGTCTTGTCCATGGCTCTTTTCCTGGTCTTGTCCATGGCTCTCGCCTTAGTCTTGTCTATGGCTCTTGTCTTGGTCTTGTCTATGGCTCTTGCATTAGTCTTGTACATGGCTCTTGTCTCACTCTTTTCCACTTATCTTTTCTCTGTCTTTTCCATGGCTCTTGTCTCAGTCTTGTCTATGGCTTTTCTCTCAGTCTTGTATGTGTTTTTCCCCTTTTCTTTTTTTATTGGTTTTGTCTTGTTCCTGTCCATGGCTTTTTTTTCAGTCTTGTCCATGACTCTTGTCGGGGTCCTGTCTATGGCCCTTGCCTTCTTCTTTTCCATGGCTCTTGTCTTGGTCTTGTCCTTAGCTTTTGTTTCAGTCTTGCCTTAAACTCTTGTTGGGGGTCCCGTCCATGGGTTTTTGCTTTGGTTTTTGTCCAAAGGCTCTTGTCTTGCCTTGTCCATGGCTCTTGTCTTTTTTCTTTTTTGTAGCCTCTTTACTTTTGTCTTGTTCATTTGCTTTGCCTTGGTTGGTCCAAAGGTTCTTGCCGAGTTTGTTAAAGGATCATATCTGGGTCTGTCCCCTTTGGCCCCTTTCCCTTTGGTTTCCTTTTTCCCTTACTCTTGCCTGTTTCTCATACCTGGATCCAGTCCACTTCACTTGCATGGGTCCTGCCAGTGGGTCATGCCTGGGTCTTGTCCAGGTTATGCCTAAGTCCGGGCTATTGGGTCCCGTTTGGGGCCCTTTTCCCTGGTTATTTTCCCGGATCCTGTTCTTTATTTAGTTAGTCTTTTAGTATGCTTGCCCTTGGGTTTTGGGCCATTTGGGTTTTGGGTAGGTTTTTGCCCCGTTTTTCCCTGCTTTGGGGCCGTCCTTTGCTCTTTAAAAGGGGTTTGTCCATGGCTTTGTCTTGGGGGCTTTTTCCCTAGCTTTTTTCCTGGGTTTTTTCATTTGGGTCTTGTCCCTTTATTTGTCCATGCTTTTGCATTGGTCTTGGGCCATGGCCCCTTGTATCCTTTTTTGCCTTTGGCCCCCTTGCCTCTGTCTTGTCCATAGCTCTTGTCTTGGTTTTGTCCATATCTTAGTCTTGGGTTTTTGGTTTTTGATCTTTTCCCGTCCATTTGGCCCCTTTCCCTTTATCTTGTTCATAGCTTTTTGGCCCGGGTTCCTTTTCCATGGCTCTTTTTCCCCTGTCCCCGCCCCTGGCTCCCTTCCCTCGGTCTTGTCCATGGCTCTTTTAACCCTTTTCCCATCCGGCTCCCTTTCCTGGGGCCTTTTCCCATAACTCTTTTCCTTTAGTCTTGTCAATGGCTCTTGCTTGATTCTTCTCCATTTGGGTCTTTTCCCTGGGGTTTTCCCGGGGTTCCCGCCTGAATTTTTGCCCCAAAGGCCTCTCTTCCAAAAATTTTTCCACCCTTGCCCGCGGCCCCGCCCTTTACACTTGGGAAAAAAGAGATTAACAATTGTCAGAAAAACCCTTTTATAGAAGGGAAAGTTTTCAAGGGGAAAATTGGGTTTTTTTTTTTTCCCTTTATTTTCATTGAAAATTGTTTTTAAAATTTCTGGTCCCGCCCCCTTTTGATTTTGCAAAACCCAAAAATTAAGTATTTAGAATTACATTGATGATATAATTTAGTCTATGAATACTCTTGTGATGTAGGCGCTGGGTTACTGTCATGTTTAAATCTCTCGTCCACTTACCATCTGATTACTTTTCCAATGTTTTGGCTTGGCCGGCTTTGCTCAGTGTTTTTTCTTTTTTTGCTTTTCCTTTTTCTTAAGGTTGGGGTATGAAAATTTCCCCTTTTTTGCCCCTGGGCCCCCTTTCGGGAGGTTTGATTTGAAGGATTTTTAGGACGCTTTAATAAATAATATAAAGAAAAAAATCACAATGGAGAGAAGAAAGCAGAAGGCCAAACTTTGGGGGACAGAAAGGGTTTAGGCTTTTTTTGGGGACACATAACAAGGGTAGAGTATGCCGGGGCATTGTTGGGATTTTTATGGAATTCTCCCCTATTTACCATTCTTTGACTTGTCATCTTTTCCCGTAAAATGTGTTTATGTTGTCCCCCGGGGCTTGCCTGGAGAAGGGGCCGGCGCTCATGTAGGGAAACCCCATTTCCCTGTGTTTGGATGTTTTTTTTTTTTTAATTTTTTTTCCCCTTCCCCTTTTAAACCATTTTTCCCCATTATTCCCTGTTTAATCTTAACACCGGGGGTTAGAGAGAAAATTTTATGTATTTTTGCAAAATAATTTCGTAATGTTAAATTTTCACTTTTAAGGTCTTTTTTTGACTTTTGTAACTAGGTCTTTTCTGTATTGAATCTAAAACTGAAAATTTAACCCAAATTTGTAAAAAACCCTTTTTATGAAAAGAAAAAACCCTTTTGTGTATTTCAGCTCTTTTGCAAACTTATGTTGCCCCTGGTTACAAATAAAATGGCCCGAAACATCCCCATCAGGTCAAAGGGCAAAGTAAACCCCCCATAAAGGGGTCTACCCTTTTTCATTTTTAAACTGGGATATTCTCATAAAATTCACACCTAGCACAACCTAGGTGTTAATTTATATTCAAATTTTTTATTAAAAAAAGGTTGTAAAAGAACCCTTTATGTTTTTAATAGGAATTTTGCACCCCAAAGGGCGAAAAATTGTGGGTCCCCCCTTGGGCCCGGCCCTATTTTGTGAATAAGCCTGAAAATCTCTTTGCTTTAAAGGGGAAAAGGGAGTCCTTACCCAAATTTAATCAAAGGAAATTTAGAGTACAAAAACCCCTTCCCCTTGTTTAAAAATTTTAGTATAGGCAATGTCGGATTGTGGTGCCTGGGGCTCCCAATTGGGAACGATTTTTTTGGGAAAAATCAATGACATTGTTCTTTGGGTTTCCCCCCAAAGGCATTAAAATTTTTTAGGGGGCCCCCCCGTGGGGGTTTCTTCTTGGAGTCCATTTTGGGGGAAATTGATTCCTGGGCCACCCGTGGAGTTTTTTGTTGGGGCCCATCAGGGGGCAATGTTTTGGGGCACTAGTGAAGTTGATTTTTGGGGGGCCCCCAGTGGAAATTGGTTTCTTGGGCCCCCACAATTTGGGGTTGAAACTTGGGGCCCTTAACCCCCCGTGGAGATGAATTTCCCCTGGGGCTCCCCCGTGGGATGATTCTTGGGGGCCGACCAAATGGAGATGATTCTGGGGCCCAAATGGGGTTGATTTTGGGCCCAATTTCAAATAAATGATCATATATTAATCTGCCATTTCTGTAGTGAAGGTTAAAAAAGTGGTTCTTTTCAAGTTTTACACCCGAAAAAATGAATAGGAAAAGTTTTGGGTCCTTGTGAATTGGGGGCCCGAAAAGGAAACTCCCTTTTAAATTTTAGTGCAAAGGGTGATTTTTTGCATGAAAACATGTGTCGTGCCCCCGCCGCCAAATTTTAGCCTAGCTAAATTTTTTGTTTAAAATCCTTAGCTCCCCTTTTTTTGGGGTCTGAGACAGTTAATAGCTTTAAATTTTAACCTTTTTTGGGGTATGTAGCAGATTTTTAAGCTTTTGTATATGAAAGATGAAAATCTAGAAGTCCCCGGAAAGGAAAGCGATTTTGGGGATGTTGGGGTCTTGAACCCTTTAAAAAACCATCAACAGACAAGTTTCTTTTGGGGGAAGGAGAAAAAAATAAAAGAGAAGTGGGTTAGATTTTGCCTCTGTGCAAAAGAGGCGAAAGCTCTGTGGTTCCCATTAAATTACTGGTTTTTTTCCCATTGAAAGTTTTGTTTTTGGGGGGAGTGTTATGTAAGGGGGGGAAACCCATGGGGGGGATGGAGTTTATTCTCTGCAGTTCCCAAATTTTTTACCCCTTTTTTCAACCCCGGCGGTTGGATGTCCTTGTGATTGCCGGTCACTCAGGTGATATCGTTGCTTCTTTGTCACAAGCTCCTCAGCAGGGCGTCCAGTAGCTTTAATCCAATTATCCCTGTGTATCCTGCCCTAAAATGACTCCCAACAATACAGCCTGCTCACTATCTGTAATCCTGGGTGAAGCACTTCTAACAATCCACTTCATTCCCCGTCTATGAGGGGCACCGCCAGGTCACATCGTCTTTCTTACCTCTACACTTCCCTTGCTAACCTTGACTTTGAATGGACCGCGATGAACTAAACCCAAGCTCGGGAAAGGAACAAAATGAAGCTCTGATTTATATCAACCTCACTTCTAGTTTGCAAAGTCTTGTAGGTATATAGGGTGGTAACTAGAATTTATTGGGCCCTATAGCAAATGAGATGGGGCCCCACCACCTAACGAAGATAAACTGAAGCAGCAGCATAAGCAGCAATAATTCAAAGTATGAATAATCCGGCCATATATCAGGGAACCCAAATAGTAGAACTGGAGAGCAGGAAGCCACCAACTACTTGTTCCCTACAAAAAGGAGCAATGTTCTTGTATATGAGTCGGGCTCCATCATCCTCTGGGCTCCAGAGCAATTGCTACGGCTGCTATGGCTATAGTTACACCCATGTAAATATATAATGTGCAAAAATCATAAAAAATCGGTTCTATGTGAAGCTACGGACTACACGTACATCGGCTACATCCCCATCACCACTCTCAGGTGGCATAGCAGTCGCTACCGGGCCCTGCAGCCTGAAGGGGCCCAAAAGACCTTCTGTCACATAAGAAGACACCAGTATTGCAAATGGCATATGTTAATTGACAGGCCCCATTTCACTTTTTGCACTAGGGCCCAAAAGCTTGAAGTTACGCCTCCGACCACTCTGTCTTCTTTTTTATTGCCCTCCATTTTCAACCAGTACATTTGGTTGACGCTCAAAATCACCCTACAGATCCAATCAACCAAAGACGTAACATGATGCTCTGGAGGCCCCGGTGCAAGCGTTTGTAACAGGGGCCCCCCCGCCCCACCATGGGGCCCTTGTTATTACTGGTTATTTGGAAGGTGCCGCACACCTAGTGGGTGAAATGGGCGGCATGCAGAAGGACAACCAACCCCATGTGGAATAACTTAAAAATAGTCCCACAGCACACCACAGTCTCCCAGAAGTGTCTAGGAGATTGTAGAGGTGAGAGTGCTGGGCCATTTCAGGGCCCCATACAGCCAAATCAAATGTGGCCCCCACCCAATACTACTTCCTATTTTTTTAACATATCAGTGGGCCCCTTTTTGATTAGGACCCCAGACAGGAGTACTGCCCGTACTGCCCTATGACCACCGGTGGTGCTGGGGCTCCCGCACTCTCACCTCTACAGTCTCCCAGACACTTCTGAAGAAGGCCTTTGACCAAAAACATTCGAAAACTTGGTCTGGCTTCTCCTTGTTGCCTATCTACTTATGTTGTCTCAAATGATTGGAGAACTGTCTTTTTCAACATGTAAATGAATCACAAAATTCTTTGGCATCATAAATCTGTGATGTGCTGTGGATCTATTGTTAATACTGGTGACTTATGTAGCAAAGGGGCTATCGGACTCCATCCAGGTACAACCTGGGTGCAACTATTACCTGTACACCCTCTGTAATTACACCCACGACTGGGAAAAGGTATTTGGGGCCTTAGGCAAATAGAAAAAAATGAAAGAATTCTCTCTAATTTCAATTCTAATCCCTGGTCCTGACCATGGCCATCTAAAAAAACATTATGGGCCCCTGGACATAAAAGTGCAGAGGGCCCTGCCCAAATATATGGCGTCACATGAGGTCATGTCTTCAAGGGAATGTGTCATCAAAAATGACTTATTGTTTAACTCACATTTTTATATTAAACACATTTTTTAAGAATTTTTGGTTATATTCTTTTAAATTTTCCATATCACTTTCAATATTTTTTAATAATTCTTAAGTCCTGCAGTTTTCACTTTGGCCACGAGGCCAAATAATGGTTATCAGTAATCTGCTCATTATCAGCACAAAGAGGGTCAAAAAGAAAGGAGACACCAGTGTGAATGGATAACACAGGATCCACCAGTCACAAGAGGAGATGTCACAGTTCACCCTTTCACCTCCCTGCACAGTGACTTCTTCCCAGGTCACAGAGCATGACTAGAAAACTCTGCTATATAAGTCAATGGGACTGAGTCAGTCTTAAGTCTCCTATGTGCATGAAGCTACTGTAAAGCATCTCTCTGACTGCTGTTAAAGCAGTGCAAACAAGGACTAGTGGCCAAAGTGAAAACTCCAAGACTTGAGAATTATTAAAAAAATTGAAAGTGATATGAAAAGTAAAAAAAAAGCAAAAAGTTCCTAAAAAATGTGTTTAACATAAAAACGGGACTTAAACAATGACTCATTTTTTGATGACACATTCCCTTTAAGCTACACCCAAACATGACATCACATGAGCCATGTCTCTAATCACCCCCAAGTACACCGATATCATACCTCCGCCTATGTCGGGACACCCGCTGATGTCTCATTGCAGCCTATAAGACCAATTTCCAGTGCAGGGAGTCGACGGCTTTTTAAAGGTGCGATATAAATGACTGCATAAATATTATTTTACTTTCTAGCACCATTTTCTGGGACCAACAATTTTTTTATTTTTCCATCCATCGACCTGTGGGAAGTCTTGTTGCTTGTTGTGGTTTGTAGTCTAATTTTTATTGGTAATGTTTTCGGACACTTGTGACTCTCGGGTCTCTTTGTATTTACATTTGTGGAAAGGCAAAGCAAAAGAAGCCTGCAATGTTGGTGCTGAGTTTTTGATGGCGTTCATGGAGCAGGATATATAAGGTTTTAGATTGGACTTTTACAGACGTGGGGATGCCGATCATTTTTACGAACTTTTTTTTTTTGTTTTACTTGGAATTTTAGTCCCCCAGGGTATTTAACCACTATGGGGGCACAATCACTGCACACTGTTCTGCAATACTTGTGTGTAGCAGAACAGTGTGCAGTTACAGCTCTCCTATTACACACTATTGCAAGTGATAATAGGGGCAGTAAGATTGCAGGTATGGGGGCTTCATTAGGCTCCCAGCTGATATTTCTGCCTATTGGGAGAGCTGATTGGGAGGTGGGAGGGATGCTCCTCTCGTGTATAACCTCTAAGATGTCACACTAGCATCTAAGTAGTTAAGCAGCCAGGATGATATTAGATGGTTATAACCAGTGGAGACTCTCAACCCCTGACCATAGTAACGGGCTCTCATACTTTATATCTGTCCGCTCTATGTTAGGTGACAGCTGAATGGATCTTCTGCCATAGACAACCTGTGGGGTCATTCCGTACTTTTTCATGTCATCATGGAGGCATATAGAGGTTTTTTTCAGAATTGAAAGTACAACTTTTTTTGTCATATTCCTTTGGATGCCATAGCATAATTTTATCACATAGCTGTCCAGTGGCACCATATAGTGGTACATGGCATGACTAGAGTTATATAGAGCAGAGCACCCTGCACACAACTCTACCTCTACTTTCTATGGTCCTCTCCATTCTGTTCTATGCTTTGCTGCCCTAATATGATTCAGATGGATTTCGCTTCTGATCTCATGAGTCAGCAACACTTTGAAAGTTTTCATATTGTCCTACTGCTTCACCTCAAGATGATTCACCTGGCACAGACCGAAAACTTACTTTCAGATCTTTGTGATAGAGAGGTGTAGTACAGAATCTAATTGACGTTTGGACAGGGTTATCTGGCATCGGGGTCAATGGAGCTTAGGTAAGTCTAAGGGCGCATCCCCCCGGCATAGGACAAATACCAGCCGGTTTGCCAGCCGGTATTTGTCCTGTTTTGCGCCCGTCCCCACGGCCGCGTCGGGTGGGGGGGGGGGGGCGGCTTTTCTCAGCGATGAGCGGAGAAGAGCCCTCCCCCCTCCCATTGAGAAGTACATCTTCCGTCCGAAAACCGGACGGAAGATGGTGCTTGATCAATGTTTTGCCGCCGGACCGCCGCTGGTAAAACTCGTGCAGTGGGGACTGCTGCTCAGGTTGTCCGTAGAGCACAATTGTGCTCATTTTCGGCCGGTTTTTCAGGCAGTATGAAAAACTGCAAACAGGCTGAAAAACCGTCCGAAAACCCGTGCAGTGGGGACATGCCCTAACACTGCAGGCGTCTTCATGTTGTCTGACTCTGTCCCTGCTGGTCATTCTCTTACTGAACAGCAATGTTCTGAATTTTTGGAGATGTTGTTTGTTGGTCATATCTAGCAGAGACCCTAAATGTTTTTCATTTTTCGGGTCAGATCTAATGGACACCCTCAGTATGCTGAATTTCTGAAGCTGTTGTCTGGGTGGCATATCTAGCAGAGACCATCAGTATCCTGAATTTTAGGATCTGCTGCCTGGTGGTCATATCTAGCGGAAAGCCTCAATGTTCTGAATATGTGGAGAAGCTGTTTAGTGGTCATATCTTCAGATGGGCTTTGCTTTTGATCTGATGAGTCAACAACTCTTTGGAAGTTTTCTTATTGTCCTACTGTTTCACCTCAAGAAGATTCATTTTGCACTGACCAAAAACTTACTTTCAGATCTTTGTTGTAGTGAGGTTTAGTAGGAGAATGTCATAGACTTTTGGTCATGGTTTTCTGGCGTTGGGGTCAGTAGGGTTTTGGTTAGCCTAACACTACAAGAGTCTTCATGTTGTCTGACTCATCCCTATGGGAAATGTTCTCACTCTCTTTCTGAATATTAATGTCCAGAATTTTTTAAGCTGCTGTCTGGTGGTCATTTCTAGTAGAGAACCTTCAATATCCCAAATTTTTGGAGAAGCTGTTTGGTGGTCATATCTAGTAGATGGCCTGGATGTTCTGAATTTGTGGAGAATCTGTTTGGTGGTCATATCTAGTAGAGGCCCTGGATGTTCTGAATTTGTGGAGAAGCTGTTTGGTGGTCATATCTACTGGAGACACTCAATATCCTTAATTTTTGGAGAAGTTATTTGGTGGAGACCCTCAAAATTTTGAATTTTTTGGGAGCTATTTGGTGGTCATATCTACTAGAGACCCTCAATGTTCAGCATTTTTGGGAAGTTGTCTGGTGATCATATCTACTGTACTGGAGAAACTCAATATCCTTAATTTTTGGAGAAGTTGGTCGGTGGTCATTTCTACTAGAGACCCTCAATATTCTGAATTTTTAAAGAAGGTGTTTGGTAGAGATCCTCAATATTTAGAATTTTTGGGGAGCTGTTTGGTGGTCATATTTAGTAGAGGCCCTATTTTTGAATTTTAGGAGGTGTTGTCTTGGAATATCTAACAGAAACCCTCAATATACTAAAATTTAGTAGCTGCTGTCTGGTGGTCATATCTAGCTGAGAACCCTCAATATCTTGTTTTTTAAGCTACTGTCTAGGTTTCATATGTAGTTTTTTGGTGGTCCTTTCTATTAGAGACCTTCAATAGTCTGAATTTTTGGTGAAATTGTTTGGTTGAGACCCTCAATATTTAGAACTTCTGGGGAGCTGTTTGGTGGTCATATCTACTAGAGACCCTCAAAGTTCAGCATTTTTAGAGAAGTTGTCTGGAGTTCACATCTAATAGAGACCCACAATATTCAAAATTTTTGGAGAAATTGTTTGATGGAGACCCACAATATTCAGAATTTTTTTGAGAAGCTGGTGGTCATATCTTCAGATGGGTTTTGCTTCTGATTTGATGCGTCAACAACACTGTGGGAGTTTGCAGATTGTCCTACTGTTTCACCTTAAGATGATTCTTTTCACTCTCAAAAAACTTACTTTCAGAACTTTTTGGTATTTGGATTTAGCAGGAGAACCTCAACCATGTAATATTGAAACATTGATACTTGGCCATGATGTTCTCTCATTTAGGTCAAAGTGGTTTTGATCAGTCTAACACTCCAGGGTTCTTCATGTTATCTGACTGGTCTTATTCACTTACTGAACAGCAATGTCCTGAGTTGTATGGCCATTTCTAGTGGAGCCCCTCAATCCTGGTCTTTAGTCATGGGCTCTCATAAATTTCTCAGTGTTTGACTCTTCTATGGTCAGTGAGAATTTGCAGATGGTTCTGTAACTTTGAGACTCTGCTCTTTGGATGACCTTTCCGCGTTCTCTTCCGAGCACAGTACAAATAAATAGCCTTGTGATACTTTTTGGATTTTACGAGATGAGAAAACGTCCAGTGATGTTAACTAGCAAGAAAAAACGTCTTTACAAGCTGACAGCCTTAAACTGATTAAAGAGCGGCTCCTCTTATCCAGCTGTGGGTCGGATAATGTTCTTAGGAGAGGATTTTTCCGTAGTCAGGCTTCTCTTTCATACGTCCTATGACCTCACCTATCCCGTCCTATGGGGATTGGTCTTATTTCAGAATGCTACCTTTTGTAGTTGATCTTTTAAGCTCTTTATATATTTTTTTTACTTCTTTTCCGAGAAGACCGTTGTAATAAATAGTGAAGAAATGGAATTCAATGTGGATGTTTTCCAAGTCTCTGCTGGTTTAGGTCAAACATCTGTTTGGTTGCACAAAACAAATGTCTTTTATTTGGGAGGATGAACTATAATTTACGAGGTTTAATAGATTTTCTTCTATGAATCAGGAGGTGATGGCTCGACCTCCACATCAATGAATCGTTCTTTGCTTTCGGTGGATTTCAGTCATTGGGACAATCCTGTCTGATATTATCGAAAGGGGTAATGTTCCTCATATGTTAAAGAGGTTTTCGCACTACAAAGATCATATCTTTAATGATGTTGGATCAGTAAAAATAAGCACTTTTGCAATTGGTTTGCATTACCTAAATCCTTTAGTATAGCAGATACAAGCTAATCTGTGCCCCCTTTGCTGTGATTAACTGATTGATATTTCATTCAGCCTTTTGGGATGCCCCTTGTTCTGTGATTGGCTGCCTGCACTCTGTGCTTGCTCGCCTCTGAGCTGGGGAAAATGAAAGTGAAACTAGGTGCCTCAGCTTTCTATGCTGACTGTGTCTGAATAATAAAGGCTCTCTGAGCTCCTCTATGCTCCACTCCCAGCTCTATATGAAGGATCTGGGCAATGACAGAGTCTCTTGCTGCTAGATTCACTCTCCCCTCATATAACACAGCTTTATACACTGCTCCCCCCCATATAACACAACCTTATACACTCTGCCCCCCTCTACCTCCTGCCTGATAACAAAAGGGGGGAGCAGTTTACATTTCTCACATTTGTTTAATCAGTTCAGACTGTATGTATAACTTCTTACACCAATGCAGGTGTTCTGGTTACAAGGAGCTTGTGGAGGGAGGTGACAGTTCTGCAGGCATGAGAACTGACTAGTGCAGGAGGTCTGCAGAGCTGTGACATCCACTCCCTCCCACTGCTCACACAGAATGCTGATGTCACCAGTCTTCACTGAGGGAAGACTCACCTACTGGGAGGAGAGACACGCCCCTGGATTTGAAGCTGTAATAGACTGAAACAGCTCAAGTTTGTGAAAACCAGTGATGATAAAACCCCTTTAAAGGTAGCATGTAGGTGTGTCGAGACTTAAATGGTTTGTAGTGTAAAAAGGGTAACATTCCTAATTAGGGAAAGACACCACACAGGTGTTTGGAGACTTATACACCCTTAGTCGTGCCAATGAAATTCATATACAGTACAGACCAAAAGTTTGGACACACCTTCTCATTCCAAGAGTTTTCTGTATTTTCATGACTACTTTCATGACACTGGTCTAATGTCCATTCCTTGTGCTCTTTAGCCCAAACATGTCTCTTCTGCTTGTTGCCTCCTTAGCTGTGGTTTCCTAGACTTGTTTGGGCTAAAGAACACAAGGAATGGACATTAGACCAGTGTCATGAAAGTAGTCATGAAAATACTGAAAACTCTTGGAATGAGAAGGTGTGGCCAAACTGTTGGTCTGTACTGTATAGTCTTATAGGCTTATCGGAAATGAGCTGGGACTCTGAAGCGCCACCTATTGGATGCAGCGTTCCTCAAATCACATCCGACTTACTGAGCCCTGTAATGTGATTGGGATTAGAGACAACGAGATACTCATCTGCAGAAAGCTGTTTGGTGGTGATTGCACAGTGCAGAATAGAGAACTGGTTGGCTAGGTAAAAGAGAGTAGGGGTAAATTCAAAGGGGTAACATTCTTCATTAGGTAGAGGCACCAGGTAGGTGTGTGGAGACTTATACAACTTGAGTTGCTCTACTGAAATGTAAATATTGGCAAAAAAGGGAGTCCAGCTCACTTGCATCAACCCTTAGAGGAGGTCCAGAACCAGTGTGTGGACCGAACACACAGCAATAGCAAATATGGAAAAAAAGAATGCGGATCCAGCGTCCTATATATAATCTTTATTGGTGAAAGGAAAAATGCACAAGGACACAACAACTGCTAACGCATTTCAGGCCCTTACTCATTGAAATATATTCTAGAGGATTCATGGGAAATTAGCTGGGACGCTGCGGTGCCACTTATTGAATGTAGCTTTTTTCAATTTACATCCGACTCACTGAGCCTTACAATGTGTGCGAATAGAGCCAAACTGGTATTCATCTGCAGGCAGCTGTTCCAGGGTGTTTGCCTCCTATCACTACTGGTTGGTTGTGTGAGAGGCTCTAGATGCAGCTTAGAAAGGGCAACATTTCTCATTAGGGAGAGGCGCCATGTAGGTTTGTGGAGGCTTAAACACCATAAGTTGCTCCCCTGAAATTTAAATATATTCTAAAAGGTTCATGGGAAATTACCTAATAATTTGTTAGGGTTAGTTTTTTTATATAGAAAAACCACTGAAGTCTCAATTGGATAAATGGGAGAAAGGCATACCCATATGATAAGACATACCCGGTTATACAAATATTTAAAAAAAAAAAAAAATCCACAAAAAGTAGTATAACCATAGGACTCAATAAGACCTAAAGGGGTTGTCTCACTACAAGGATTGCAGCTTTTTAAGTTAAAGATCTTGCAAAAAAAAGTCACTTTGCAATATATGTCCATTAACAGTGTCCTACCTATTCCTAGATATCCCCTCTTGTATGGGCTGCATCAGCTCCTCAGGTCACTAAAGCTACAGACCTGTTCCATCTCGCCTGATAGGCTGCCAGCACTGGTTACTATAGATACAAACCTGTTCTATCTCTCCTGATAGGCTGCCAGCACTGGTTGCTATAGCTACAGACCTGTTTGATCTCTCCTGATAGGCTGCCAGCACTGGTTGCTATAGCTACAGACCTGTTTGATCTCTCCTGATAGGCTGCCAGCACTGGTTGCTATAGCTACAGACCTGTTTGATCTCTCCTGATAGGCTGCCAGCACTGGTTGCTATAGCTACAGACTTGTTCGATCTCTCCTGATAGGCTGCCAGCACTGGTCGCTATAGCTACAGACCTGGTTTCTACTGCAGCCTAGTAGAAGCCAGTAAACACGCCCCTGAATTCAAAGTGAAACCAAGAAAACAGGACTGAGGTGAGATGAATCAATGTAGTGAGACAACCCCTTTAACTTTTAATACTATATCACTTAAAAGAATGTATATATATTAAATACACCTAAGAATTATCCTAAACTATAAACCCTTATATACTATAACAAATGTGGGGTGTTCGCCCCTATAAGGGAGGCCCCACCCAGGAACCTAAACTATCAATTCCTAATTTGACCCTACAAAAAATAGGTAAAGTGCCCAAGAGAAAATACACAAGAAAAAGTCCCTGAAAGGTTGAAATTCCAAACAATACAAACAATGCCTCTAAAAGTGAATAAGCAACATCCAATGCGTTCCACCCCCTATTCAAATATCAAGGATCATCAGGGACTAAATATAGGAAACAGGGAACCACAAAACATATAAGACACTAAACAAAACATCAAAAATAAACACAGCAATAAAGCTAAAGATACATAGCAATAGATATAACAATCATTGTAATAAGAAGAAAAGCTTATGCCCCTTGACAGATAAAGCAATTTTTTTTTCGTTTTTTTTTATATACAGTATGGTAGATTTAAAAAAAAAAATTATATATTTTTTTAAACTTTTTTTATGTTAACATTTAGAACTTGAACGTGTGATCGCATGATTGCTTCTCCTATACCCTAATATACTGACATGTATAGGCATTTCACGCATCTCCGATTACACCCCCTCCATAGGTCAATAGGTGGACAAATATGACAGATACAGAGGGCGACATGTATGAACGGGGCTGCGCAAGATATTTGGCATCTTTGTAGCCCGATATCAGGCGCAGTCCCGTTCATACATTTTTAAATCTCCCGCACGCCACTCCCGGGTGCATTACATAGCGCCCGCGGCACTTTGTAATGAGCCTAATTTCGGGGGGCGCACTAGAACTGTACGAAGTTATATATTTGCAGCTTTGCAACGGCATTTCTGGGCGCATTACAGTGGGAACAGGTAGAACACTTTCAAAGTGGTCTACCTGAGCCAGAACTGTCGTCCTAGCGCTAAAATGAAACTGATTTATGACCCATTGTATAGCCGGCTCATAAAACAGGTGCATTTTATGCCTTTTTATGCACATGAAATTTCTCGTGTAAATGCCAAATTTCATGCATGTTGCCAAGAGTCGTTTATTTGGCCTCCAGCTGTCGTGACAACTGAACCAATCCCTTTGACTGAGTTGCAGGGGACAATCCTGTCATCAACAGGCTCTGGATTCACATTCTGTCCATTTAGATGCCACGGTTGGCTGCACCATGACATCTAATTAGTTAAGTGACTGGAATTGTATCCTTGCAGCTAGTGGTGGTTGCCAATTCTACCCACTATGTAGGGAGCGGGCTCTGCAAGTCAGCCTACTTTATACCCTCTTGCGCAGTTTGGACATACAGGTATATCAGTGAGTGCTGAGGGGCTAACAGTAGCCTCAGATCCATCGTCTCTACATGTCAGCACTGAAAGGTCTATAAGAAAAAGTAGCGGTCTCCAGCCGCTCCGGAGCTCCCAGAGGTCTGTTACTCTTCACGTCCAGGTTCTTGTCCCAGCGGTCTGCTCCTCTTCACATCCAGGTTATTGTCCCAGCGGTCTGTTACTCTTCACGTCCAGGTTCTTGTCCCAGCGGTCTGCTCCTCTTCACATCCAGGTTCTTGTCCCAGCGGTCTGCTCCTCTTCACATGCAGGTTCTTGTCCCAGCGGTCTGCTCCTCACGTCCAGGTTCTTGTCCCAGCAGTCTGTTCCTCTTCACGTCCAGGTTCTTGTCCCAGCGGTCTGCTCCTCTTCACATCCAGGTTCTTGTCCCAGCGGTCTGCTCCTCTTCACATCCAGGTTCTTGTCCCAGTGGTCTGTTCCTCTTCACGTCCAGGTTCTTGTCCCAGCGGTCTGCTCCTCTTCCCTTCCAGGTTCTTGTCCCAGCTGTCTGTTCCTCTTCACGTCCAGGTTCTTGTCCCAGCGGTCTGCTCCTCTTCACGTCCAGGTTCTTGTCCCAGCGGTCTGCTCCTCTTCACATCCAGGTTCTTGTCCCAGCGGTCTGCTCCTCTTCACATCCAGGTTCTTGTCCCAGCGGTCTGCTCCTCTTCACATCCAGGTTCTTGTCCCAGCGGTCTGTTCCTCTTCACATCCAGGTTCTTGTCCCAACGGTCTGTTCCTCTTCACATCCAGGTTCTTGTCCCAGCGGTCTGTTCCTCTTCACGTCCAGGTTCTTGTCCCAACGGTCTGTTCCTCTTCACGTCCAGGTTCTTGTCCCAGCGGTCTGCTCCTCTTCACATCCAGGTTCTTGTCCCAGCGGTCTGCTCCTCTTCACATCCAGGTTCTTGTCCCAGCGGTCTGCTCCTCTTCACATCCAGGTTCTTGTCCCAGCGGTCTGTTCCTCTTCACATCCAGGTTCTTGTCCCGGATCTGCTCCTCTTCACTTTAGGATTTTTGCAGAGCCGCCTTAACAGCATTATGGGCCCCTGGGCAAAGCACTGGAGTGGACCCTGCCAAAATACATGACATCACACTAGGCCATACCTCTAGCCACCCCCAAGCACACCCATATTATCATGACACTTATGTCTGGACAGCAGCTTGCAACCTATAAGACTAATTGGCAGGGCAGGGAGCCTATGGCTTCTTTCTCCACCATGATTTATAACTGTTTTCACATCCTAAAAACATACAAACATTTAAATAAGCAAAGTCAACCAAGGGATCCAGGATAGGTTTCTTGTATTCCTGGAACAAACATACAAAACCAGGGGCCCTTGTACCAAACACTGGGACATTTTGCTCCTTGACCCAGACATTAAGGAGAAAGTCGGGTCACGCCCCCTAATTACATTCAGGCGGAGTCAAAGTTTAAGGGATAAAATTGTGAAAAGCCACTATATTCCACCTCCGGCCACTAATACGTGGCTTCAGAGACAGCCGATGGGCTGTCATAAATGTAGTGGCTGTATTGGTTGTAACTTTGTTGAAACGGGTAAAAGATTTTTTAATCAATTTACCGGCCGAGAATTCCTTATTAGGCATTTTATTAATTGTAGATCTACGGGTGTTATTTACCGTATCAGATGCGACTGTGGTAAGGAATATGTCGGCAAAACTATTCGTGAATTTCGAAGGCGTATCGGTGAACATCTGGGCGACATTCGGAAAAAAAGAGACACCAGTGTAGCCAGACATGTTTTGCAGGAACATAATGGTGAAGCACGATGCTTGAAATTCATGGGAATTGATCGAATTCAACCACACGTCCGAAAAGGGGATTGGAACAAATCTATTTTGTGCAAGGAATCATTCTGGATTTATACTTTGGGGACGGCACATCCTGATGGGCTAAATGAACAACTTAATTTCAATTGCTTCTTGTAGCATGGCATTTAGCCCATTTCTCCTCCATATAATGGCTGCAATATAACGTTTTTAATACTTATCAGTGACATTCTTTACACTATTTGATCTCTTTTCTACACAATAGTCCGGTCCAGTTCAGGGTCAGTAACTACAGAGCTATGATTTATAGTTACCGGTCATGTGAGACGCATTCTTCTATACTTTTGACTTACCTACAGCATATACATTCCAATTTATATAATCTGTATGCTGATTACACTGTACGCTTTAATTAGCCATGATACATGCTAGCGCTCAGCAATCAGAGACGCAGCATATGTCCGTCACGTCACTTCCGCTTCCAGTGACAGTGTACAGAGCCAACATGCATTCCAAGCCTCGTTTTCATGCTGGATGCGTCATTTCCGGTTTCGCTTTGAGCGCTTAGCAACTAGACGAGGCATGCGCACATACCACTTCCTGGTTTAGTGACGCGATGTCTCGCTGCTTAGGCGCCAAAACGCCGGCTATTTAAACCGGATGTTCACAGAGTCTAATTGCGCAGCACACCATAGCTGTATGCCACACTGTGAGCCATATGCTCTACCTCAGTGATTTATGCAGGTATGTTTATGTCTGATTATATACATATGACATTGGCCTGCTGCAAATGTTGTTTATTTGATGTGCGTAACGTGCATATTTTTACATTTCTCACAGCCTACTGATCTCCGTCCCCTGCGGAGGTAAAAGTAGGTCCCGAAACATGTTGGGACAATTTGTTATTTGGGATTTGCATATATTGATGTAAGTGCCGTATTTTCCTTCTAATGTTCTATTACTAGATTTGTGTAACATTTGTGGTGCCATCCTGTGGCAGGGCATAATAGGGATATTTTTTGTAGGGATTAGGTTCCAGACGGGGTCGTCCTTATTAGGACGTTTTTCCCTGTAACTTAGGTAGCATAATATAGATAGGGCTCATAATAGGGCCAACATAGGATACAGGGTATAAGGCATAAATCTGCAACTAACCCTATTAATTTCCTCTTTGCTACCCTTCTTTCCCTGTAACAGGGTGGTCAGACATAAATTGGTGGCTTAAAATATCTTTACGTTTTAGACATTGGCTCTAGCTAGATATGTGTTTATTATAGTATCTTTATACTTTTTAAACTAAAATTAATAAAAGTTACATTTTATTATTTAGTGCGCTTTTCCACATTGTTACTTATATAATTTATTAAGCGTATTGGAAATTAGCTCAGATCTAATCTAATCCTACTACTGAGCTATTCAACACATGCCCCTGGGCAACTGCCTAGTGTGCCCAATGGAAAAGATGGCCCTGAGTTTTTGTCAAAGAATCTGCTTCTCTGCACTTCCAGCTTTTTGTTCCAGGATCTGCTCATTTTCAATTCTGTTTGGTTTTTGTCCTGGGATTCGCTCCTCCACACTTCAAGGTTCTTGTCCTGGGATCTGCTCCTCCTCACTTCAAAGTTCTTGTCCTGGGATCTGCTCCGCTTCACTTCCTGGTTCTTGACCCAGGATCCTCTCCTCTTCACTTCTGGGTTCTTGTCCCGGGATCCGCTCCTCTTCATTCCTGGGTTCTTATCCCGGGATCCGCTCCTCTTCATTCCTGGGTTCTTGTCCCGGGATCCGCTCCTCTTCATTCCTGGGTTCTTGTCCCTGGATCTGCTCCTCTTCATTCCTGGGTTCTTGTCCCTGGTTCTGCTCCTTTTCATTCCTGAATTCTTATCCCGGGATTTGCTCTTCTTCACTTTAAGGTTTTTGTCCCAGAATCAGCTTCTCTGCACTTCCAGCTTTTTGTTCCTGGGATCCTCTCCTCCTCATTTCCTGGTTCTTGTCCTGTGATCTGCTCCTTTTCACTTCTGTTTTGGGTTCTTGTCCTGGGATCTGCTCCTTTTCACTTCTGTTTTGGGTTCTTGTCCCGGGATCCGTTCCAAATTCTTGTTCCCGGATCTGCTCCTCCTCACTTCAAGGTTCTTGTACTGGGATCTGCTCCCCTTCACTTCCTGGTTCTTGTCCCAGGGTCCTCTCCTCTTCACTTCTGGGTTTCTGTACTATGATCACCTCCTCTTCACTGTTGGGTTATTGTCCCTGTAGCTGCTCTTCTTCATTCCTGGGTTCTTGTCCCAGGATCTGCTCCTCTTCATTCCTGGATTCTTGTCCCGGGATCTGCTCCTCTTCATTCCTGGGTTCTTGTCCCAGGATCCGCTCCTCTTCATTCCTGGGTTCTTGACCAAGGATCCGCTCCTCTTCATTCCTGGGTTCTTGTCCCAGGATCCGCTCCTATTCATTCCTGGGTTCTTGTCCCAGGATCCGCTACTTTTCATTCCTGGGTTCTTGACCAAGGATCTGCTTCTCTTCATTCCTGGGTTCTTGTCCCAGGATCTGCTTCTCTTCATTCCTGGGTTCTTGTCCCAGGATCCGTTCCTCTTCATTCCTGGGTTCTTGTCCCGGATTCTGTTCCTCTTCATTCCTGGGTTCTTGTCCTGAGATCCGCTCCTCTTCAGTTCCAAGTTCTTGTCCCCGGATCTGCTCCTCCTCACTTCCAGGTTCTTGTCCTGAGATCCGCTCCTCCTCACTTCAAGGTTCTTGTACTAGGATCTGCTCCCCTTCACTTCCTGGTTCTTGTCCCAAGATCCTCTTCACTTCTGGGTTTCTGTACTAGGATCCCCTCCTCTTCACTTTTGGGTTATTGTCCCTGTAGCTGCTCCTCTCATTCCTGGGTTCTTGTCCCGGGATCCGCTCCTCTTCATTCCTGGGTTCTTGTCCCAGGATCCGCTCCTCTTCATTCCTGGGTTCTTGTCCCAGGATCCGTTACTCTTCATCCTTGGGTTTTTGTCCCGGATTCCGTACCTCCTCATTACTTGGTTCTTGTCCCAGGATCCGCTCCTCTTCAGTTCCAAGTTCTTGTCCCCGGATCTGCTCCTCCTCACGTCCGGGTTCTTGTTCTGGGATCCACTCCTCCTCACTTCAAGGTTCATGTACAGGGATCTGCTCCTCCTCACTTCAAGGTTCTTGTCCTGGGATCTGCTCCTCCTCACTTCATGGTTCATGTACTGGGATCTGCTCCCCTTCACTTCCTGGTTCTTGTCCCAAGATCCTCTCCTCCATTTCTGGGTTTCTGTACTACGGTCTCCTCCTCTTCATTCCTGGGTTCTTGTCCCAGGATCAGTTCCTCTTCATTCCTGGGTTCTTGTCCCAGGATCAGTTCCTCTTCATTCCTGGGTTCTTGTCCCAGGATCAGTTCCTCTTCATTCCTGGGTTCTTGTCCCGGGATCCGTTCCACTTCATTCCTAGATTCTTGTCCCAGGATCCGTTCCTCTTCATTCCTGAGTTCTTGTCCCGGGATCTGCTCCTCTTCATTCCTGGTTTCTTGTCCCAGGATCCGTTCCTCTTCATTACTGAGTTCTTGTCCCGGGATCCGCTCCTCTTCATTCCTGGGTTCTTGTCCCGGGATCTATTTCTTTTCATTCCTGGGTTCTTGTCCCGGGATCTGTTCCTATTCATTCCTGGGTTCTTGTCCCAGGATCAGTTCCTCTTCATTCCTGGGTTCTTGTCCCAGTATCAGTTCCTCTTCATTCCTGGGTTCTTGTCCCGGGATCCGTTCCTCTTCATTCCTAGATTCTTGTCCCAGGATCCGTTCCTCTTCATTCCTGAGTTCTTGTCCCGGGATCCGCTCCTCTTCATTCCTGGGTTCTTGTCTCGGGATCCATTCCTTTTCATTCCTGGGTTCTTGTCCCGGGATCCGTTCCTCTTCAGTTCCCAGTTCTTGTCCCGTGATCCGCTCCTCTTCAGTTCGCTGTTCTTGTCCCTGGATCTGCTCCTCTTCAGTTCCGTGTTCTTGTCCCGGTATCCGCTCCTCTTCATTCCTGGGTTCTTGTCCCGGGATCCGTTCCTCTTCATTCCTGGGTGCTTGTCCCTGGATCCGCTACTCTTCATTCCTGGGTTCTTGACCAAGGATCCGCTCCTCTTCATTCCTGGGTTCTTGTCCCGGGATCAATTCCTTTTCATTCCTGGGTTCTTGTCCCGGGATCCATTCCTCTTCAGTTCCCAGTTCTTGTCCCGGGATCCGCTCCTCTTCAGTTCCCAGTTCTTGTCCCGGGATCTGCTCCTCTTCATTCCTGGGTTCTTGTTCAAGGATCTGCTCCTCTTCATTCCTTGGTTCTTGTCCCAGGATCCGCTCCTCTTCAGTTCCAAGTTCTTGTCCCCGGATCTGCTCCTCCTCACGTCCGGGTTCTTGTCCTGGGATCCACTCCTCCTCACTTCAAGGTTCATGTACAGGGATCTGCTCCTCCTCACTTCAAGGTTCTTGTCCTGGGATCTGCTCCTCCTCACTTCATGGTTCATGTACTGGGATCTGCTCCCCTTCACTTCCTGGTTCTTGTCCCAAGATCCTCTCCTCCATTTCTGGGTTTCTGTACTACGGTCTCCTCCTCTTCATTCCTGGGTTCTTGTCCCAGGATCAGTTCCTCTTCATTCCTGGGTTCTTGTCCCAGGATCAGTTCCTCTTCATTCCTGGGTTCTTGTCCCAGGATCAGTTCCTCTTCATTCCTGGGTTCTTGTCCCGGGATCTGCTCCTCTTCATTCCTGGATTCTTGTCCCAGGATCCGTTCCTCTTCATTCCTGAGTTCTTGTCCCGGGATCCGCTCCTCTTCATTCCTGGGTTCTTGTCCCGGGATCAATTTCTATTCATTCCTGGGTTCTTGTCCCGGGATCCGTTCCTCTTCATTCCTGAGTTCTTGTCCCGGGATCCGCTCCTCTTCATTCCTGGGTTCTTGTCCCGGGATCTATTTCTTTTCATTCCTGGGTTCTTGTCCCGGGATCCGTTCCTCTTCATTCCTGGGTTCTTGTCCCAGGATCAGTTCCTCTTCATTCCTGGGTTCTTGTCCCTGTATCAGTTCCTCTTCATTCCTGGGTTCTTGTCCCGGGATCCGTTCCTCTTCATTCCTCGTTTCTTGTCCCTGGATCCGGTCCTCTTCATTCCTGAGTTCTTGTCCCGGGATCCGCTCCTCTTCATTCCTGGGTTCTTGTCCCGGGATCCATTCCTTTTCATTCCTGGGTTCTTGTCCCGGGATCCGTTCCTCTTCAGTTCCCAGTTCTTGTAACGGGATCCGCTCCTCTCAGTTCCCAGTTCTTGTCCCAGGATCTTGCTCCTCTTCAGTTCCTAGTTCTTGTCCCGGTATCCGCTCCTCTTCATTCCTGGGTTCCTGTCCCGGGATCTGTTCCTCTTCATTCCTGGGTTCTGGTCCCAGGATCCGCTCCTCTTCACTCCTGGGTTCTTGTCCCAGGATCCGCTCCTCTTCATTCCTGGGTTCTTGTCCCGGGATCAATTCCTTTTCATTCCTGGGTTCTTGTCCCGGGATCCATTCCTCTTCAGTTCCCAGTTCTTGTCCCGGGATCCGCTCCTCTTCAGTTCCCAGTTCGTGTCCCGGGATCAGGTCCTGTTCATTACGGAGTTCTTGTCCAGGGATCTGCTCCTCTTCATTCCGGGGTTCTTGTCCCGGGATCTGCTCCTCTTCAGTCCTGGGTTCTTGTCCCGGGATCCGCTCTTCTTCATTCCTGGGTTCTTGTCCCGGGATCAATTCCTTTTCATTCCTGGGTTCTTGTCCCGGGATCCGTTCCTCTTCAGTTCCCAGTTCTTGTCCCGGGATCCGCTCCTCTTCAGTTCCCAGTTCTTGTCCCGGGACTCGCTCCTCTTCAGTTCCCAGTTCTTGTCTCGGGATCCGCTCCTCTTCAGTTCCCAGTTCTTGTCCCGGGATGTGCTCCTCTTCATTCCTGGGTTCTTGTCCAGGGATCCGCTCCTCTTCATTCCTGTGTTCTTGTCCCGGGATCTGCTCCTCTTCAGTTCCCAGTTCTTTTCCCGGGATCTGCTCCTCTTCATTCCTGGGTTCTTGTCCCGGGATCTGCTCCTCTTCATTCCTGGGTTCTTGTCCCGGGATCTGCTCCTCTTCAGTTCCCAGTTCTTTTCCCGGGATCTGCTCCTCTTCATTCCTGGGTTCTTGTCCCGGGATCCGCTCCTCTTCATTCCTGTGTTCTTGTCCCAGGATCTGCTCCTCTTCATTCCAGGGTTTTTTTCCCAGGATCTGCTCCTCTTCACTTTCAGGTTAGTGTCCTAACTTGCTGGAGGGGCTTGCGCTACACTCAAAGTGGATAGAGCCTGAGCCTCTCCTCTATTTTGGGACAAGAACCTGGAAGTCGAGAGAAGCTGATTGCGGGGACCTTGGGATAGACAACCCCTCTGAATGGAAATTGTCCCTTTAAATGCTCTGATATTTAGTCTACCCAGAAAGAACACTTTTTTAGATTGGAGAAGTGGCTGAAACATTTGTATTTTATTGATTGTCTCATTAATGAAAAGGAAAACAACTGCAGAGATCAAGAGAGTTTATCTGCTGCGGTAACTCCTCCAGAATATTGAAGGACGGGAGAAGCAATACAATCCTTTGTATACAACATCAAATCAATGCTCGCTGCTTTTTCACTGGGAGAACAACTTACCCAAAAACATTGCTTTTTTGTTTCCCCCTGCCCAACTCTTTTCCCATTTTTTTCCCCCCTTTTCCCCAAAACCCGGGGGGGGTTTTTTTTTGGTGGGTTTGTTTTTTGGTTTTGTGGGTTGTTTTTTTTTTTTTTGGGGGGTTTGTTTTTTTTTGGTTTTTGTTTTTGTTTTTTGGTTTTTTTGGGGTTGTTTTTTTTTGGGGGGGGTTTTTTTTTTTTTTTCCCCTTTTTTTTGGGGGGGGGGGTTTTGTGGGGGGGTTGGGTTTTAAAAAGGGAAATGGGTTTTTATTTTTGGGGGTGGGGTTTGGGAAAAATTTTTTGTTTTGGGGGTTTGGGGTTTTTAAAGGGGGTGTTTTTGTTTTTTGTTTTGGGGTTTTTTTTAATTGGGGGTGGTGGTTTTTATTTGGTTATAATGGGTGAGGGGGTTTTTTTGTGGGTTTTTTTTTGGGGGGGGGGGTTTTTTTTTTTTAAAGGGGGGGTTTTTTTTGGTTTTTGTTTTTTGTGTTTGTTATTTTGTGGTTTGTAATATTTGGGTTTTGGGGTTTTGTTTTGTGATCGGGCGGTTTTTGTAGGGGGTTTTGCGGTGGGGGGGGGTAAAGTGGGGGGGGGTTTTTGGAAAAGTTTTTGTGTCCGGAAACCCGTATTTTGTGCAAGGCCAAGAAAAGGGAGGGGGGGCCCTTATTAAAGTGAAATTTTAAACTGATTATCGAACACCCAAAAAATAGGAAAAGGGGGTTTCTTGATTTCCCCCTTTAAAATTTTTTTAATCTAAAAAAAAAATTTTTCCCCCCCCAAAGGGGTTTTTTTAATTTTTCCCTTTTCAAAAAAACCCCCCCCCCAACCCCTTTTTCCCCCCAAAAAATTTTTTTTTTTTCAACCACCAAACCCCCCCAAAACTTTTATTTTTTAATTTTTTTTCCTAATTTTTTTTACCCATGATTTTAAAAAAAAAAATTTTTTGGGGGTAAAAAACAAATTTTTGGGTTTTTTTTTAAAAAAAAGGGGTTACCTATTTTTCCAATAACCTTGGTTCAGTTTTGGGGGGGCAAAAATCAATTAAAAACCCAAACCCAATTTGGGCCCCCCCCCAAAAATTTTCCCCTTTTTGGCCCCTTTCGGGGCACCCCCCAAAAACCTAAAATGGGCAAAAAGGGGGAAACCCTTTGGGGCGAAAACTTTTTTTTAAAAATTTCAAACCCCCGCAGAGACGAATTGTGGCATGTAACACTCTTTCATACAGACTGTTTGATCCTACACTGTTTAAAACAGACATGGCGAGTCGGCCCCAGGTCCATACATGTCGCCCTAAATTTCAAGAGTTTTTGTTTTGTTTTAGTATTTTTTTTTTTAATTACATTTTTTCTAATTTTTTTAATTTTTTTTTATTTGGGATCACAGCCCCTTTCATACCCTGATAATTTTTTTTCTTTTAAAAAAAACGATCACGTTGGAGGCCCCATTTTTCGGGGTGAAATGTATTTTTTTTTGGTACCCCTTTGGGATAAAAGTCTTTTTGTTTTACTTTTTATTACAATTTTTGAGGACACAAAATATATTACTTTAAAAGATTGGACTTCTGTGGACATAGTGATACCACTTATCTGTAACTTTTTTATTTTGTTGTTTGTAAAATGGCAAAAGGGGGGGTTTTGAAATGTAATTTCTTTTATTTTTGTATAATTTTAATTTTCATTTTTTTTTTTTTTTTAAAATTTTATCCCCCCAGGGGGCTTGACCAAAAAAGGGGGGAACACAGT
Organism: Phyllomedusa bahiana; assembly: GCA_025379985.1. Lineage (NCBI taxonomy): Eukaryota > Metazoa > Chordata > Amphibia > Anura > Hylidae > Phyllomedusa > Phyllomedusa bahiana. The sequence continues at coordinate 33,174 of JAODAL010022750.1, forward strand.
ACACCGTTCTGGGATTTTAAACAATCCATTTTGAAGGGTGAACCAAGATGAAACCATGGAAGAAATAAAGGATCATAAACCGCTTAGAACCTCACTATCTCATCAAATGGTTGCAGGTCAAGGAGAGGAAAGTTATCCATGACCTGATGGTGAGCCTTCAGAACTGTAGTTAAGGAACACTGTTGTACACATGACTTGTTGGTGGGCTTCGAGGACTGGAGTTGAGGACATGTCCTTTTGGTGGGCTTTTTAGGGCTGTATTGGGGGGAAAATTGCTTTACATAACAACTTTTCCACAAGTGAATATTCTGTATTTAATAATTTGTCACAATCCCCCTGATTGGACCAAGATTGACCAATTATATGACACAATTATTTTTGCAACTTCGTACATACCTATTGGGGGCCATGAGGACTAAGTTTTAGGAACGTGCTGTACATGATCTGTTGATGGGCCGAGAGGACGAGAGTTGAGGAGCACTGCTGTACATGACCTATTGGTGGCTTTTGGACAGTAATGGGGGAGCACTGTCTAAAACCTTTTTGGTGGGCCTTAAGGACTGTGAATGAGGAGCATTGCTGTACATGACCTACTGGTGGGCCTTAAGGCTGTATTTAAAAACACTGCTTGAGACCGTTATGACTTCCCCGGGGGGGATTAAGGACAAAAAATTTTAATGTCTATTGGGGGGGCCTGAGGACAGGTTTTAGGACCCCTGCTGTATATGACCTGTTGATGAGCTTCCAGGACTGGGATCGAGGAGCACTGTTGTACATGACCTGTTGGTGGGTCGTGAGGACGTCAGTTGAGCAGTACTTCTGTACATGACCTGATTGTGGGCCATGAGGACTAGAGTTGAGGAGTACTTCTGTACATGACCTGATGGTGGGCCTTGAGGACTGGAGTTGGGGAACATTGCTTTACATGACAACTTCTCCACATAGTGAATATTCTGTATTTAGCATATCGCACAATCCCAATGATTGGACCAATGATTGGACCAATTATATGAGCACAATTATTATGCAGCACAAATCCTTGGGTCATTACTCTGCCGCCAATTCTCTAATGACGATTACCTTGGTATTGTTACCCAGTATAAGATACTTCACAATGTGCTTTTTATGCAGTAGAGAAATACAGTTATTTTTTCCTCCGCTCTTATCAGACTGATTAAGAATGATTGAAACTTCTTTCCCTTTTTCTATTGCTTGATTATAGCCCCTCTGGTGCCATTAGACTTCCACGTAAGCCCAAAACAGCTTAAGCCTGACCTTGTCAATGTCAGATTTCACCATTCAACCAGTTTTGCCTTGAAAAACATTTATGCAGCCAATGTTACCAAGGGAGGTCACCTCAATTCTCATTTGTTTAGTAAATGTCTATGTCGGCTTTAGCAGCGAGATGGCGTTTTACTGCAGGAGAACACAACGGGGAGCTCTCTTCTCCAGCCGTGCATTCATGTGATTTGGTAGTGAATGGCCTGGTGCATTTCTGATTCTCATTTAGGGAATGGTCTTATGAGCTGAGCGTCTGCAGCAGAACCTGTCCTGTTTCTACTGTGCATATACCTGGTCTCTCCTAATAGAGTATTTCAGCATGAGAACAGTTGTAGAGGGCTGCAGGAGGTAAAGTCGAGAAACCATGGCCACCTACAGGAGACTAAATGCTTTTCTGATTGCTCATCCACTGATCATGTGTTTACTATTCAGGTGCATGGATTAAAATACATCTTCATTTCTAACACATGATCCTCCTGATGAAGGGCAATTTTTAGAGTTGTCACTAGGGAAGGCAGCTCTTTGGCTGAAACATCAAAGAGATATTGCATGGTTATACTGAATGGCTTCATGGAGATGTATCAAGAAGCAATTAATGGTTATGGAAAAACCTGGCTCTTACTGCATCCATTTAGAGCAAAAATTATTTGTAAACCACTTGCCATTGCATTGTTCCAAGTGATATGCCCCTTCGGTTCTTTATACTCTGCAATTGGATTGTCCTATGCATGGGGGCCTATATTGGTCACTAGAGTTGACTGACCCATTGCATTGTTCCAAGTGATATGCCCCTTTGGCTTTTAACTTTTGTTCTGTATACTCTGCTGATGGGTTGTCCTATTTAGTGCCACATCCACTGGTCACTAGAATTAACTAAACTATGCTATTTTTCCGAGTTAATTTCCCCTTTGGTTCTATATACTCTGCTGATATTTTGTCCCATTCATTGGGACCTCCACTGGTCACTAGAACTGATTGAACCATGATATTGTTCCAACTGATGTGTTCCTTTGGTTTTTTACACTCTGTTTATGGGTTGTCCCACTCAGTGGGACCTTCCCATCTCATTGTTCCATGTGATTTGCCCCTTTGGCTATTATCTTACATACTGTTGTACCATTCAGTAGGACCTCCACTTGTCACCAGAGTTGATTGGACCATGGCATTGTTCCAAATAATGTTCCTCTTTGACTTTTAACTTTGATTCTACAGTATATGTTTGCTGATAGGTTGCTCCATTCAGTGGGACCTCGACTGGTTACTAGACTTGGCTAAGCTACTGTTCCAAGTCATTTGCCCTTTTGGTTTTTAACTTTGGTTGCTTATATGCTGTTGATGGGTTGTACCATTCAGTGAGACCTCCACTGGTCACCACAGTTGAATGGCTTATGGCATTGTTCCAAGTAATGTTCCCCTTTGGTTCTATGTCCTCTGCTGGTGGTTTGTCCAATTCAGTGGGACCTCCACTGGTCACTAGAGTTAACTGGTCCAAGGCATTGTTTCAAGTAATGTGCATCTTTGGCTTTTATCTTTGGTTCTATATACTCTGCTGATGGTGGGACCCCTAGTGTTCAATGTAGTTGACTGGCCCATGGCATTTTTCCAAGTGATGTACCTCTTTGGTTCTTTTTACTCTGCTAATGGTTTGGCCTATTTAATGGGACCTATACTGGTCACTATAATGAACTGGCTCATGTCATTGTTCCAAATAATGTGCCTCTTTGGATTTTCACTTTGGTTTTTTATGCTCTGTTGATGGGTTGCCTCATTCAGTGGGACCTTCCCTTGTCATTTGAGTGGATTGGTCCATAGCATTGTTTCAAGTGATGTGCCCTTTGGTTCTTTATACTCTCCTGCTGGTTTATCACATTTAGTGGGACCTCCACTGTTTAATGGAGTTGACTGGTCCATGGCATTGCTCCAGATATTTTTCCCCTTTAATTCGATCTCTGCTGATGGTTTGTCCCATTCAGTGGGACCTCAACCAGTCACTGGAGTTGATTGGCCCACATCATTGTTTTAAGTGTTGTGCCCATTTGGCTTTTAACTCTGGTTGTGTACACTTTATCGATTAGTTGTCCCATCCAGTAGGACCTTAAGTCTAGACATGAGGAAGGTCCAAGCTCACAGATCTCCAGAAACAGCATCTTCTAAATTGCATAACATTTTTGTGTCCAATAGAATGAAATCGCATAGACCACGGTTTCTTACTGAGAAATGATGAAGAATACATAAAAAAAACTTTTGTTGATTTCTAGTGATATATAAAAAAGTAGAAGACAAATTATCCTGTTATTGACCCCACCGGCATCTCTAGCTCGTAAATTGCTGATAGACAGAGAAAGAAGACATTTCTGTAAGAGAACTTTCCTGAACTGTGTAAAGTTTCCTGATAAGGACAATTCTGCTAGAAAGAGTGTCTCCAATTTCCAGTATATCTGATAATATATTAAAAGCACTTATATATTCTGGTTCAACTTGGCTAATATGTTTCTAATGGTTTGCTCAGGGTGACCTCGGCCTTCTCTATAAATGTTTCAGCATAGTTATATGCTTCGTCAGATATTCTGCAGAGAAAAAGCCCATTGCCTTGAAGTGCTTTGATAACCGTTAGTGGGCATTGCCATGGCAACAAAATAATTGTTTAGTGTATGGAAATAAAGTATATGGTTGTTTTCAAGGAACACGAGTTACCACGGGGCTTGTAGATTTGTCTCTTGAGACTTCTAATTAGTATGTAAATACCCTGAGATATGCAAGGCTCCCATCTTAATGCTGCAAATGAGTCAAAACTGGAGTTTTCACACACAGGGGGGGCAAAGAGTTATCAGCGCATCCCTCTGGTTTATTTGGGAAAATAACGTATGTTCAATTGGCCAGAGAGAATGGTGATAGAGACAGCCGAATGTAAAAAAACTAGGGAAGAAAGAGGTCAATCATCAACCTTCTCCCATCTCAAGATGGCCCAAGGATAACTTTGGTGGTGTGGTCCATGAACCTGAAGATTTCCGGGTCATCAAGATAAAGTAAATTGCTTTGACCTATTTAGCAGAGGTTCTGATGTAGTGCAAAAATACCAGTTAGAAACCATTTATTTAGTATAGTATTCCTCAACTCCAGTCCTCAAGGCCCACTTACAAGTCATGTACAGCATTGTTCCTCAACTTCAGTCCTCAAGGCCCACCAACAGGTTATGTACAGCAATGCTCCTCAATCCCAGTCCTTCAGGCCCATCAATGGGTCATGTACAGCATTGTTCCTCAACTCTAGTCCCCAAAGCCCACCAACAGTTCATGTACAGCAGTGTTCCACAATTCCAGCCCTCAAGGTCCACCTACAGGTCATATACAGCTGTGCTCCTAAACTCTAGTCATCAAGGCCAATTAACAGATCATGTACAGCATTGTTCCTCAACTTCAGTCCTCAAGGCCCACCAACAGGACATGTACAGAAGTACTCCTCAATCCCTGTCTTCAAGGCCCAAAAGAAGGTCATATACAGCAGTGCTCCTCAACTCCAGTATTCAAGGTCCACCAACAGGTAACGTACAGCAGTGCTACTCAGCTCCAGTCTTCAAAGCCCACCAACAGTTCATATACAGCAGTGATTCTCAACCCCAGTCTTCAAGGTCCACCAACAGGTCATATACAGCAGTGATCCTCAAATCAAATCCTCAGGACTCACCAAGAAGTCATGTACAGCAGTGTTCCTCACCTCCAGTCCTCAAGGCCCACCAACAGGTCATGATCTCAGGATATTCCATAACAAGCACGATAAGTAATTAGATCTACTGTGCAATGGAATGAAATCCTGAAAACATGACCTGTTGGTGGGCCTTGAGGACTGGAGTTAAGGAATACTGCTGTACATGACCTGTTGGTGGGCCTTGAGGACTGGAGTTAAGAAACACTGCTGTACATGACCTGTTGGTGGGCCTTGAGAAGTGGAGTTGAGGAACACTGCGATTTATGATCTATTGGTCAGCCTTGAGGACTGGAGTTAAGAAACACTGCTGTACATGACCTGTTGGTGGGCCATGAGAAGTGGAGTTGAGGAACACTGGGATCCATGACCTATTGGTCAGCCCTGATGATTTGAGTTAAGTAAAAGTGCTGTACATGACCTGTTGGTGGGCCTTAAAGACTGGAGTTGAGGAGCACTGTTGTACATGACTTGTTAGTGGGCCTCGAGTACTGGAGATGTGGAACACTGCTGTACAAGACCTGTTGGTGAGCCTTGAGGACTGGAGTTAAGGAACACTTCTGTACTTGACCTGTTTGGGGGCCTTGAGGACTGGAGTTAACGAACACTTCTGTACTTGACCTGTTTGGGGGCCTTGAGGACTGGAGTTAAGGAACACTTTTGTACTTGACCTGTTGGTGGAACTTGAGGCCTGGAGTTGAGGATCACTGCTGTTTATGACCTGTTTATGGGCCTCGAAGACTGGATTTGAGGAACACTGCTCTACATGACCTGTTTATGGGCCTTGTGGACTGAAGTTAATGAATATTGCTTTTTCCATGGATGTTGGACTAGATCACAACCATAAATCAATCCAATAGGCTCACCACACAGAGTCTTTTTGAAGCTGAGTCTGATTATTTGTCACAATGACTCTGTGAGGTGAATCGAAATGTTGCTGTCACATGTACTGGGGTTCTGTTTTTGAAGGACACCCATGCTGATGCCTATTGGATTGATTTTTGGAGCTTTAAAGGTAGAAGTGGGATTGTTTCCACTTGGCTGTCTGTTGCATTGGAAGATGTCCAATGTGAAGTTGAGTAAGGACTACTGTGCTGTCCAAAACATCATAGTTCACAACCACGTCATTAGTTTTAGAATAGGCAAAAAAATAAATAAATAAAAATCAATGGACACCACCGGCATGGGGGTAACACAGCTTCTGTAATTGATATTGATGAGTTTGTACATGGGAAAGTACTGTTAGAGAGTAGCTCACTGTAGTAAAACTTGAATGAGTTAACAATGTAAATTTTTCTGCTATTTTTTTTAGAAAATGAACAGGTATTTGGAGTCTAAGTGGCTTGGATTACTAGTGAGCCAGAATATAGAAGGGTTGACAATTCTCTTCCCTTATATATTAATTTTGGGCTATTTTTTCAAATGGTAGTTTTTGACCAATCATAATGTGTAATTTCTTAATATATATATATTTCATTTGTGCTAAATTGTTCCTCTAAAATCGAGATTTCTGAAATAGAAAAAACACTAAAGCCTAACAAAAATATTAGTCATGAAAATGAACGTGTTTAGTCAATCAGAAACGTTTATTCCTTTTTTGGGCTTTTACTTGATGTTTGTGTCTCCAATAACAAAACTGGCTTGAAATACTCCTCAAAAGTGTCACACAAAGAATAGTAAATTATCCCACTGTGCATATTGGGCAGAAGAGCGAGAAAAAACATCCTATGTAGGTCAGAAGAATTAACGGATTTGTTTAATTCTATAATGGTTAACCAGTTCCTGCTGGATTGTTCTCACCCCCTCGTACAGGTGGGTTTGAACGCTATAACGCTTTCATTCACTTGGTTATTCAACATATTTTTCGCCTTTTCTGCATGATACTTTATGACTTATTTTCATGCAATTTTTAGATTATAATAATTTTTTTTAATGCATTAAAAAAAAAAAAAAAAAGTGGTGCTCGAATAAATTTTGGAATTGTGACTTTTCCATTATGGATATATATAAATATCCATAAATATATCCATAAATCCATATATATAAAAGTCACAGTTTGGGCTGTTATAGTTTTTTTCTTAATAGGATTTTATTTTTTCTATGTTTTTTTTTAATTAATTTTAAGTCCCGTCCCGTCCCCCCCACATGCTTCATAAGGACTCCTTTATATAACTTTTTTTTGTTGTTGCTGATTTCTCCCTTTAAATGTGGCTGATATATTAGCTCCAGTTACAGGGGAGGTACCCCCCTGTGAAGTCAATGCAAAGCTGATCTTGGTCTAATAAGACCCAGGAACTTCTAAAGTCACCGAGCCCTGGAGGTGACGTGACCACTTGGGCTCAATGACTGCAGATGCTCCTGGGTCTTATTAGCTGGAAACTTTTTCAGACAATAAAAGGTGAACAAACCTGTATAATATATGCATATATTACGTAAATATGTTTCTGTATAGCCAAAGAATAACTCACTCTATATATATATATATATATATATATATATATATATATATATATATATATATATATAGTATATATATATATATACCTTTTGCACATAGAGATACAAAAATGTTTTCCATCATGAAAATATATTTTACAGTGGAATTTTATTTAAATCTTTCACTTGTGAAAAAGACGAGGTAAGAAATCTTTGAGCTCAGATCTCCACTAACTTCATTTATTATAGATTGTTCTAGACATTTACACACACGGGCAAAGATGTGGTTTGTGTTTTCTTTATACATTTTGAACCTGAAATAAGTTTGTTTTGGTACAAATTCTGGTTCTTATTTTTAAAAATTGAGTCTTTGTTAAATTGGCTTGATTCTAAGTAGTCCACATGTGGGATAGGGTAGTGATTCCTAGGTGGCAACCACAGTTGTGTTCTTCTAGCTCTAGACAAGAGAACTTGGTTGCTTTCCCCTCTACCAGAGCCACACTACAAGAGCCACCAGTTGGGTATTACTGGTCAACTGGTTATGGCTCAGAAACTTCTATCACTAGAAATCTCAACTTAATGGATCTTTAAAACATGGAAGATCCCCACCGATGTCCGGTAGGGTGCAGTTGCTTTCCGCCCCTTTCCGCCCTTTCCGCCCCTTTTTCAGATCTCCACTAACTTCATGTATTATAGATTGTTCTAGACATTTACACAAACGGGCAAAGATGTAGTTTGCACCTGAAATAAGTTTGTTTTGGTACAAATTACAGTTTTTATTTTTAAAAACTCAGTCTTTGTTAAATTGGCTTGATTCTAAGTAGTCCACATGAGGTATAGGGTAGTGATTCCTAGGTGGCAACCACAGTTGTGTTCTTCTAGCGCTAGATGAGAGAACTTGGCCACCAGTTGGGTATTACTGGTCAACTGGTTATGGCTCAGAAACTTCTATCACTGGAAACCTCCATCTTAATAGATCTTTAAAGGGGTTGTCTCACTAGAGGGATTGCTGCTTTTTATGTTAAAGATCTTGCAAAAACAAGTCACTTTGCAATATGTGTCCATTAACAGTGTCCTACCTATTCCTAGATATCCCCTCTTGTATGAGCTGCATCAGCTCCTCAGGTCGCCATAGCTACAGATCTGTTCAATCTCGCGTGATAGGCTGAGAGCAATGGTTGCTATAGCTACAGTCCTGGCTTCTACTGCAGCCTAGTAGAATCCAGTAAACATGCCTCTGAATTCAAAATGAAACCAAGAAAACAGGACTGAGGAAAGATGAATCAATGTAGTGATACAACCCCTTTAAGCTATGGGAGATCACCTCTGATATCTGTTAGGGTGCAGTTGCTTACCATAACTTTTCTTACATGGTGAAGATAAATTTCAAATTGGAATTTCATCTAAATTTTTTTCTTTTACTGGAAAAAGGACAAGTAACAAATCATGGCTCAATCTGCACCACTTCCAAAACAATCGCGAGAATCCTGTAAAAAGATAAAGCCAACTGGTCACCGTATGGGGGTCTGAAAGATGATGGAGACAGATGATGATTATTGAAGCCCCCAATCCATAGATTGTTTAAGACTAGGATGATTAGTTTTTGTATTTTTATATTTAAAAAATTTTTTCAGAAATAAGATTAAATTTGGTCTTTCTCTTCTCCCCGGGGAAAAGTATTTATGGGCCACTGCGGGGCCCCCAAAACCTTACCTTTGGCCCTCATTGTTTAAAGCGCCCCAGATGTTGGCCCTCAGCAACAAAACCCCCCCGAAATTATATATGTAATAATACTAAAAATTTTTTATCTTGAGAAATCTTTTATTGTGCTTGAGTGCACTGTCCCATATCGCTCTCCTCCTATTCTTTTGAATTGGTACAAAGGAAGAAGTTTCAAAATTTCATTCTACCCTTTAGTAAAATATGTTTTTTGGTAACTTAGATACTTAGATGGAGGTCATAGAGTCTACATTGGATAAGGGTGGTGATTTCTAAGTGGCAACCACAGTTGTGTAAGTCTAGTTCTAGATGAGAGAACTTGGTTTTTTTTCTCTCTGCCCCAAGCCCACCCCCCAAGCCACAACCAATTGGGTAATACTGGTAATTTGGGGTTAACTCAAAACTTCTTACTGGAAAAATTCCAAAATGGATTTTTAAAAGGGAAAGATCCCAAGCGGGGTGGGTGCGGTTGTTACCTTTTCCCAGGGTAAAAAAATTTTCTCAGGGAATTTATACCAAGAAAAAACAAAAAAAAATTTTTGAGCTCGATTCCACAACCCCCCAAAACAACTTGAAAAAAATTCTGTGAGAAAGAAAGAAACCCGTCACCACAAGGGGTCGAAAAAGGGGGGCACAGATAATATTAAAGCCCCGAAAGATTGATTGTCCTTGATGCTTACAATCAGTAGGGTGCAGATTATTTTTTGGGACTTTCAAATTTTTAAATTTTTTCTGAAAAAAAAATTAGCAAAGGAAAAAACAATTCCCTTATTTCCTCTATTAAAATATGTTTTTGATAACGTGGCTGGATGCCATAGAGGCCCCAGTGATTTTTCTAAGTAAAACCAGTGGGGGATTTCCGTCTACAATGAAACTTGGTTTCTTTTCTTCCAGACCTGTAATTTCAAAAGCAAAGGTCGGGTTCAACTTTTCAATTGTTATGGCTCAATACCTCTTATCATGGGAAAACCCATCCCATAGTCGTAAAATTAGTTGATCACCCTAATACCAGTAGGGTGCATAGGGTTTCCCTGGTGGGAAAAACGTTATTTTTAAACTTTATCCTGAGATTTTTAACTTTTTATTATTTTTAAATTTTTTTTTAAACGCCATTGATTCCAGGGTGTGGGCATTGAGTGGGGGTTTAAAACAACAATTCAAACAATTCAATGGTGACATTAAATGACTAACAACTGGCACAGAGGGAGAGCGGGCCCTGCCTTTGAGGGCTTACAATCTACAAGGAAAGGGAAAAGAGCTCCCTTTGGGGGGCAAATGTTTAAAGGGGTGGGTTAGGGGCAGCGGGGTTTATTGTAGGTTTTTGGGCTCCTGAAGAGATGGGTTTTCAGGTTGCTTTTGAGGCTTTTGAAAGTTGAGGAGAGTCTGATATGTTGGGGCAGTGAGTTCCAGAGTATGGGGGAAGCATGAGAGAAGTCATGGAGATGGCTGTGTGAGGAGCTGACATGAGGAGAGCAGAGAAGAAGTTCCTTTGAGGAGCGAAGATTGTTATCCCAAAGCAGCGGACTTGTGGGACCGGTGAGAGTGTACAGCCGTTGACTGTGATACAGAGATCTGGTGGAGGGATAGATTGGGACGGTGGAAAGGTGATGGATTCAGTTTTCTCCACATTCAGTTTTAGGAGACGGGAGGAGAAGAAGGAGGATATGGACGATAGACAGTCTGGGATACGGGAGAGCAGAGTTAACATCTGGGCCAGAGATGTAAAGTTGGATGTCGTCCGCATACTGGTGGAACTAAAAGCCATGTGATGCTATGAGCTTACCCAGTCCAAGAGTGTAGATAGAGAGGAGTAGTGGACCCAGAACTGACCCTTTGAGGATACCAACATAGAGCGGACGAGAGAAGGAGATGGTGCAAGAGTGAGAGACACTGAATATCTGATCTATAAGATCTTTAAGATATGGAAAACTCCATCCTAATAGATATGAAAGATCACCACTGATATCCAGTAGGGTGCAGTTGCTAGCCATACCTTGTCTTCCATGGCGAATATACACTTCTAAGCTTTTATCACTGGAAATCTCCATCCTATTAGATATGGAAGATCACCACTGATATCCAGTAGGGTGTAGTTGATTACCATACCTCGTCTTCCATGGTGAATATACATTTCTAAACTTCTATCACTGGAAATCTCCATCCTAATAGGTCTTTAGGATATGGGAGATCACCACTAATGTCTGATAGGGTGCAGTTGCTAACCATACCTCGTGACTACCGGTTTGGTTTTGATCTTGTGGATACCCACTAATGCCATTGTCTTGCTATCTCTGTAACATAATAGAAGATAAATTCAGTTGGCGTTCCCCTAGAAGTAATGAATGTATCCATCAGTTCAATGTTCATCAGTTCAGTGTTTGGCGTGCCATGGACTTCAATAACATACAAAATTATAGGAAAATCGACTTTGTGGTTTCATTATATCCCTCGGTTCTTATTCGGGGCTAAGAGATGATGATGGTACTTACACAGTAGGACATTTTGTAGGGTAGATATGATTGTGTAGTATATTGCAGATTGATGAAAGCAGAATTTAGGCCATTTTGCCTATAACTGTTCCAAATTGCTTCTCTCAGCCGAGGGTTGAGTCGTTCCTGGAGAGACATTGCACTTTGCACTCTCTCTAATCTCGTCAAGAGCCCGAAATCCGCTTGTAAGATCTAGGGCGAGAGGAGACTTTGCGAGAGAGGTTGAGTGATTTACACAGGCAAAAAATGTTATAGAAACAGAGGCATTTTTTTTTCTTATGGACAAAACTATCAGAAGGATTATATTCCATCGACTTTGAAAAATATCTGCCTTAAAATGTTTAAGCTAGCTTTTAGCACAAAGAGCGGGAGCATTTCCTGCCTACTTCCTTACACTGATGGATTTGCAAGAATTCAAAGGTTTAGGTGTAATTTCGTAGTGAACTGACACAATTGCTTCTGAGATTAAAGCCTCCCGGGAAGGATGGGGCCGTTTGAGCTCGTACAGTAGATAAGACGAAAGTACATTTGTAATGTAGCATAACAAAAGTGGTTTAAAGGTGATCCTTCAAGTGGCTGCAGAAAGTGTTCTGCTTTGTTGCATGCATTTAAATACAAGATAATGTCATTTTTTTAATAGTTTGCTTCCGTTAACAAGTGCATTCGGTAACGTTGTGTTTGTCTGGAAAGTTTTAGAAATGCTGAGGCTGCGCAGAGAGGAGGACGGCGAGCGTTCTGTTCGGAAAGTGGAAACTTTTGCTTCCAAATATTTACTCCAGCATTCGCTGCGCAATTGGAGACAAGACCCACAATCTTGCCTTCTGCAGCTGGAGCGGTTCTTCTACCTTGTAACTTCTGAGAGGGAGAACAAGGCCATGTCTGGAGCAGGGTCACTTACCCCTTCCTGACAGCTGGTCATAAGTTTTTGCTTTTTCGTTTTTTTCCTCCCTGCCTTCCAAAATATCTTTTATATTTTTCCATCTACATAGACATATGAGGACTTTTGTTTTGTTGCAGGATAAGATGTACATTCTTAATGTTACCATAGATTGTCAACAAATCCACACAAAACCCTACTTACATAAGATAGACAGGTGTAGGAAGAGCCCACAATAAAAATGATAATATGCTCGAACAAGAATAATAATAATAATAATACACTAATATAAAGTAAATACCCTAACAAAAAAAACCTTACAAATACCCCTAGACCACCTAAACTGTATAACCAATATTTGGGGTATTCGCCCCGAAAAGGGCGCCCCCAGTGAGAACCTAAACTTAAACCTAAAAAGCTAAACACAAACATAAATACAATCACAAACATGTAATATAGACCATAGAATACCGAAGTATCAAGATACCCAAATAAAGTGAAAGAAAACGTTCTGACGCGTTTTCCCCCCAATTTTAGGGGTTCATCAGGGAACTACTATAGATTGTCTAAAAAATAATTTTTAGACCAAAGATTATTTTTTAGACAATGGTACCATTACCATCCAAAAAGTTTTTTGAAAAAAAAATGAACAGGAGCACGCTGGTGCAGCAGCAAAATACAAGCACAATCCAATATCAGCAGCACACTTCTAGCACTAAAAAGCAATCAAAAGGAATATAGGAACTATTGGAAAAGCATTTCTGCTACTATGAATACATGAAAATGTGAGGTTCTTAGTGCACATTTTTGATCAAAACTGTAATAAGCCCACTTGCCAATAGACAAGGCGACCTAAATACAGGTGGTAACCTAAACTACATGCTACCTCTCTTGGTGCCTATCCGCCCACCTGCACAGGTTTTTAAATCAATGTAGAGTAGCTTGTAGCTGGAATCTTCTCTCCCTGAAATGCTGAGGTCTGAACAGGCATCAAGAGAGGTAGCATGTAGCTTAGGTTCCCACCTGTATTAAGGTCGCCTTGTTGATTCGCATGTGGGCTTAAAAGAGTTTAGATAAAAAATGTGCACTAAGAACCTCAGATTTTCATGTATTCATTATGTAGTGCTAGTAGTGTGCTGCTGATATTGTGCTTGTGCCATAGACTGTACTGGGAAACCAAAAAAATTTCTAAGTGGGTGAAACGTAAAAAAAAAAAACGTACTTGCACCAAGTTTACGGGGGTTTTGTTTATATATCGTTCCCTTTTCGGCATATAAGATGTGTTATCTGTATTCTGCAGGTTGGCTTGATTTCAGCAATACCAAATATGTAGGGTTTTCATTATGTTTTCTTACTTTTTGTACCATATATGATATTGGGAAACCGGAAAAAAAAATTCTAATTGAGTATGGGGACATTTTTTGTATTACAAAGTGTAGTTTTTATTGGAACCATTTTGGAATACATTCAGTCTTTTGATCACTTTTTATTCCAATTTTTAGGGGACATGAAATGACCAGAAAAAAACGCTCAATTTGGCCTTTGGAATTTTTTTTCCTTCTACGGTGTTCAGCGCACGGGATAAACAATGTTATATTTTAATAGATCTGAAAAAAAAATTTTTCGGAATGCGATACCCAATTTGGTAACCTTTAATTTTTTTTATTTTGTACATGCAGGGGCGACTTAATTTTTTAAAATTTTTTTTAAAAACTTTTTTTTTTTATTTTTTACTTATACAGTAAGGGTGAAAATGGGGGACTAAAAAACCCCCACTATGAGCCCCCAAACTTCTGTTTTTCCTACAACAAATAAAAAAAGATACAGAACTTCATGAAAAAATCGGGTCTTTGGAAAAAAAAAACTGAAAACTTTAACCCTTAGGGAAACAAAGAATTTTGTGAAAAAATTTGGAATCCATATCAAGGCGCCTGTCGGAGCAGAGCTGCGAAGTTTCCTCCGGTTTCCCCAAAAAAAGGCCCCCTTTTTATAGATGTAAACATTTTGAGCACTTCGCACTATACACAAGCTTGTAGGAGGCGTCTTGCGCCAGTCGTTAGATTGCACCAAAATTTTGCATGAAATGTATAAATGCGTCAAAGTGTGATAGAAATCCATACCAGTGTCAAAGTGGCTGGGACAAATTTTGCCAAAAACGGACACAGAAAATAATATATATATATATTTTAAATAAAAATTTATTATATAAATAAAATATATAATATATATAAATAAAATTATAAAAAAAAACACCCCCCCCACTTTATTAGGTACACCTGAAAAACGGGTTAACCCCCTTTTCCTTCAGAACCCCCCAAATTTTCTCGGGGCATAGTTAAAAAAGGTTTTCAAGACCAATTTCCGGGGCCCAAAAGGCCAAGAAAATTTTTAAATGCCCCCAAAACCGCCTGGTTGTCCAAGGAGGGGGTCCTGTTTTCTGTTTTTTACCCAAATTTTACCCAAAACCACCCCAAGTACAGAAATGGTCCAAAAGAAAAAACCATTCCTTTTCGATGAGTGGGCAAAGGGGCCCGTTTCCCAAGTAAAGGAGGGCACCCTTTTCCCCGTGTTAGCCATTGCCTCAAAGGGGGCCGTACGTGGCAGAGAGCTTTTCTGCCCCCGGGAAACGGGGCATTTAGCCGGGGTTTTTTCACATCGGCCCCAGTTCCCCACCCCTTTACCCTCGGAAACAAGGTTTGCCCCAATGCCGCTCATAAATTTTTTTCTTTTGAATTTTTGAAAAAGGGGGTGGCTGAAAACCCCTCGCTTTCTGCTCGACCCCCCTTTGGACCAAAAATTTGCCACGCAAACATAAATCACCTTTTCCCCCCAACTGTTCCGGTTTGTGCAGGGGATTTTTGGGACCTGCCCCCTTGACATTGGGCCCCCCATTGACCTGTTGAAATTAAGGGGAACGAAAATTGGACATTCCTAAAAAAGGGCCAGTTATGGTGAATTATAATAATATTTTAAAATATATTATATATATAATTTTATATTAAAATATATAAAAATAATATAAATATAAAATAAAAAATTTTTAAATTATAATATTTCCCTGATACTTCAACATATTGGACCTCACGCTCCCTCTAAAGTATTTTAAAAAAGGGGGTTTGGGGGTTTGGGCCTTATCCATACAGCACCCTTTGTCACCCTAGAAATTTGCCCAAAAGGGGGTCAATATAAATATTGCAGAAGGATGTACCAAGATGGGGGTTTTTCCCTGGACAAAGTAATATAACATAAAAGGCTTTTTAGAACCCCTTTCCATACTCCTTACCAACAGTAGGTCCATTGTTGGTAAGGGGCAAAAGGGTTTGTCCAGGATTAGAAAAAAACATGGCTGCTTCCTTTCAAAAACAGCACCACCTCTATAACGGGATGTACCTGGTATTGCAGCATAAACTCTAGTGACGTCAATTAGGCTCAGCTGTAGTGCCAGACACATCCTGCGACAGAGGTGGCGCTGTTTTTTTTACTTGGTATTACAAGATGATTGGGTAAAAAGGGCGAATTTTTAACATTTTTTTTTTGGGGCAAAGCAAAGTTTTTATGCGATAAAGTCCCCTAGAAAGAGAAAGGGGGCCTGTTTCTTTTTTGCCTTTTTGGGGAAGGACTACCACCGCTGTTACATCGGAATAGAATGGAATAAAATAGAACCTCAAAAGCATTGTCCTTTTTTCATTTTTGACGCTGTCTTTCACGTTTTCATCTTCCTTTTTTTACCTGCAGTTTTAAACATCACAAAGGACACTTTCTAGCGCTTGTTGCTTCTACTAATTATTTTGCCTTTTATCCATGATAGGTAAAGCTTTATTTTATGTGATTTTAGCTTCAGATTTTTTGTCATTTTTGAAATAATATCAGGGAAAAACAGTAAAAATATTTGAAAAAAATCTTTTTCACATTTAAGAAAAAAAAAAATAACAACAAAAAGTAGCACAACCTAGTTTCAAGGTTGTGAAGGCTAAAAGTTGTAATTTGAGCTTTGTAAATAATTTATGTTGTTGCTTGTGTTTTTCTCTATTTATTTTTTTTGTGCCTCTTTTAAATAAAAAAAAAAAACGCTCTGGGGGCATTTTTCCATAATTTTTGTTGTTTTATTGTTACTTATTTCCCGTGCAGCCAGTGACAGACTGGGGTGTTTGGCACCCACCAGTGAAGTTGATTCTTGGGCCCCACCAGTGCAGTTAATAAGTGGAGATAATTCTTGGGGGCCCCCCTGGAGAGATTTTAGGGGCCACAATGGAGTTAATAATTTTGGGGCCCACCATGGAGTTTATTCTTGGGCCCACCATTTTAAATTAAATTTTTGGGGGCCCCCCATTAAATTAAATTTTTTTGGGGGGTACCAGTGGAGTTTTGGTTCTTTTGGGGCCCCCCAGTGGAGTTTATTCTTGGGGCCCATCAGTGGAGGTTGATTCTTGGGCCACCAGTGGAGTTGATTCTTGGGGCCCACCAGAGGAGTTGATTCTTGGGGCCCACCAAGGGAGTTACTAATGGGGCCCAACAGTGGAGTTGATTCTTGGGGCCCACCAGTGGAATGATATTGGGGCCCACAAGTTGAGTTGTTTTTTGGGGCCTACCAGTGGAGTTGGTTCTTGGGGTCCATCAGTGGAGTTGATTCTTGGGCCCACCAGCGGAGTTGATTCTTGGGGTCCACCAGTGGAGTTGATATTGGGGCCCACCAGTGAGTTCATTTTTTGGGCCTACAGTGGAGTGTTCTGGGGCCATCAGTGTAATTGATTCTTGGGCCCACCAGTCGAGTTGATTCTTGGGGCCCACAGTTGAAGTTAATTCTTGTGGCCCCATTCCAGTGGAGTTGATTCTTGGGGCCCATCAGTGGAGTTGATTCTTGGGCCCATCAGTGGAGTTGATTCTTGGGTCCACCAGTGAGTTGATTTCTTGGGGCCACCAGTGGAGTGTTCTTGGGGCCCACAGTGGAGATGATTCTTGGGGCCCACCAGTGGAGTTGATTCTTGGGGCCAACAGTGGAGTTGATTCTTGGGGCCCACCAGAGGAGTTGATTCTTGGGGCCCACCAAGGGAGTTACTAATGGGACCCAACAGTGGAGATGATTCTTGGGGCCCACCAGTGGAGATGATAATTGGGCCCACCAGTGGAGTTGATTTTTGGGGCCTAGCAGTTGTTTTGGTTCTTGGGGTCCATCAGTGGTGTTGATTCTTGGGGCCCACCAGTCGAGTTGATTCTTGGGGCCCACTAGTGGAGTTGATTCTTGGGGCCCATCAGTGGAGTTGATTCTTGGGGATCACCAGTGGAGTTGAATCTTGGGACCCACCAGTGGAGTTGATACCTGGGGCCACCAGTGGAGTTGCTTCTTGGGGCCACCAGTGGAGGTGATTCTTGGGGCCCACCAGTGGAGTTTATTCTTGGGGCCCACCAGTGGAGATTATTCTTGGGGCCCATCAGTGGAGTTGATTCTTGGGGCCCACCAGTGGAGTTGATTCCAGTGGAGATAATTTTTTGGGGCCTACCAGTGGAAATGATTCTTGGGGCCCCTCAGTGGAGCTGATTCTTGGGCCCACCAGTGGAGGTGATTCTTGGAGCTCACCAGTGGAGATGATTCTTAGGGCCACCAGTGGAGTTGATACTTGTGTCCACCAGTGGAGTTGATGCTTGGGGTCCACCAGTGGTGGTGATTTTTGGGGCCACCAGTGGAGATGATTCTTGGGGCCCAAAAGTGGAGCTGATTCTTGGGCCCACCAGTGGAGGTGATTCTTAGGGCCACCAGTGGAGTTGATACTTGGGGCCACCAGTGGAGTTGATACTTGTGGCCACCAGTGGAGTTGATTCTTGGGGTCCACCAGTGGTGGTGATTTTTGGGGCCACCAGTGGAGATGATTCTTGGTTACCACTAGTGGAGTTGATTCTTGGGGTCCACCAGTGGAGTTGATTATTGGGGCCACCAGTAGAGTTTTTTTTTGGGGGTCTACATGTAGAGTTGATTCTAGGGGTCCATTCTACAGTTGCTGTAAATTATAGCACATACTATACGACTTTTACTTTTTCACTGAAGGTGTCCCCTACTCCCCGGTGGGCCAGTCCAAGCCTGCCTATAACTGATATACTAGCCCCAGTTATAGGGAAAATACAGCTCCCAGCACTGACTGTAAAGCTGATCTGTATCTGATAAGACCCAGCAGGCCCTGGCGGTCATATGGCAGGAAGCCGGGAGGATCATTGAGTGCTTTGTATACAGCGATTGGGAAGGCAGGGGCAGTAACAAACCATTCCTGCCTTGTCTTTGGAGAACCTGACTGCCGCTGACAGCCAGCTCTCCACTCCTGCAGCTGCAGATGTTCTGGAAGTTATATGCCAGCCTCTTGGATATTTATAATCAATGGACGGCTGGCAACATGGCTGTCTTCTTCCAAAAACAGTTCCACAAGCATCCAAGGGTCTATATGTGGTATTGCAGCTCAGCCCCAATTTCTTACATTTTTTGTAGACTTCTAGTCTGGGCTCTCCCTCCCTCTGTACTGGTTCTTATGGTTGGTGATTACTGTACTTACGGGATACAACTCATGTATATATTTGGCTTTGTTTCTCTAGAAAAATAATCAGTCCAATCTTCTAATTCTAAGAGGTGTTGGTAAGTACCCAAATAGACGATGTGCATCCACTTCCCAAGGGATAAGGGTGATAAAACTCCAATCCAGCCCTGCCAAAGGCTTTCTGGTGCCCTGCAATGGTCTCGAAAAGAGGTGGGGCTTGTGCTTACCCAACCCAAAATTGCTGGCACTGCCACAATTTTGGGTGGTTCCTGGTGGTCCAGGGGTAGTTTCAGCGGCGCCACGTTGTGGAAGCCTACCTTACCTTCGGTAATATGGTATGAAGGACAAAAAGCACAACAGACAAGCGCTCCCTGGTGCAACCCTAATGTGTACCGGTTACAAAGTGTTTATTATAATATACTAACCTGTAAGAGTTGTGCGTCCTTGAAGGCACAACACTCCAAAAGCATAAACTGAATGGGAGCTGGGCTTGTTAAGACATCCTGATAGGGGTCTGCTGCTCTAGCTTATTGTCCACTATTCTCCAGGAAGGTGCAGGGGAGAATAGATATCCAGTGTAGAGATTGAGGACTTATTGAAGTCCTCGGTGCAGTAACTTTTAATGCTTTAACAGTAAGGTTATCGCTGGTACCACATAGTAGAAAAAGAATTGTTTCATTGAAACAACGCGTTTCATGCATCAAGCAAGGAACCCGACAAAGTGCTTAACGCCTGAAACGCGTTTTTTTCAATAAAATGTTTCTATTTGTACTAAATGGTAAAAACACTAATCTCCTCACTGTTATCGCATTGAAACTTACTGCACCAAGGAATTTGATAGTCCTTAAAGGGGTTGTCTCACTACATTGATTCATCTTACCTTAGTCCTGTTTTCTTGGTTTTACTTTGAATTCAGGGGCGTAATTACTGGCTTTTACTAGGCTGCAGTAGAAGCCAGGTCTGTAGCTATAGCAACCAGTGCTGGCAGCCTATCAGGAGAGACCAAACAGGTCTGTAGCTATAGCAACCAGTGCTGACAGCCTATCATGAGCGATTGAACAGGTCTGTAGCTATAGTGACCAGTGCTGGCAGCCTATCAGGAGAGAGAGAACAGGCCTGTAGCTTTAGCAACCAGTGCAGGCAGCCTATCAGGAGAAATCCAACAGGTCTGTAGCTATAGCAACCAGCACTGGCAGCCTATCAGGAAAGATCAAACAGGTCTGTAGCTATAGCGACCAGTGCTGGCAGCCTATCAGGAGAGATTGAACAGATCTATATCTATAGCAACCAGTGCTGGCAGCCTATCAGGAGAGATTGAACAGGCCTGTAGCTATAGCAACCAGCACTGGCAGCTTATCAGGAAAGATTTAACAGGTCTGTAGCTATAGCAGCCATAGCTGGCAGCCTATTAGGAGAGATCGAACAGGTCTGAAGCTATAGCAACCAGCACTGGCAGCCTATCAGGAAAGATCAAACAGGTCTGTAGCTATAGCAACCAGTGCTGGCAGCCTATCAGGAGTGATCAAACAGGTCTGTAGCTATAGCAACCAGTGCTGGCAGCCTATCAGGAGTGATTGAACAGGTCTGTAGCTATAGCAACCAGTGCTGGCAGCCTATCAGGAGAGATCCAAAGGTCTGTAACTATAGCGAACTGAGGAGCTGATGCAGCCCATACAAGAGGGGATATCTAGGAATAGGTAGGACACTGTTAATGGACACATATTGCAAAGTGACTTGTTTTTGCAAGATCTCTAACATAAAAAGCAGCGATCCCTGTAGTGAGACAACCCCTTTAATCTCTGCACCTTCTGTAATCTGCAACATTTTGGTAGTCTGAAATCCACAAAGCAAGACCAGCACCAGGCCGTCAGGTTTATTGGAGTCTTGAGTTATCCCGTATAGTAAGTCCATATATACAGTGGCCTTGCATGTTGACAGACCTTTGATATTTGCCCCCTTCTTTTATATGTATAGGAACATAGTCCGACATGGCAGAACGCGGGTTGCGGGTCCCTCCGAAGAAACAACACGAGCCGGGCGGTGAGTACTTTCCAGTTTGCACGATTGCAGACGTTCATTGTAAGGTTCTTGGCACAAATTGCTTGGTTAATATCCACACACATTATCTGGCTGCTTGTTTGGAAACCTAATGAGGGGATTCATACATTGTTTGTTCCCCTGCCTGAAATTAACAATACGCTGTTTGCTCAGCACATCACTTTAATATATGGCCGTTGCCTGGGATCTGCGATGTCTTCATGTTGCTTAGCAATTGATTGCAGAAAAATTATTTCAAAGTTCATCGAATACAAAAAAGTATTTTAATTTATTTAAATCCACCTCAATTAAAAGGGATTATTGTTTCCTAGATGTACACGCATATATTGTGAGGGAAGACAAAGACGGAGGAAATGAATAGACGCTGAAATAATGAGTTGAAAGTGATCTGAGTGGAACATTGTAGATGGTAGGAAATGTCTCTTCGGGAACCTAAATAGGTTGTCTAGCTTCTGACGGGTCCCTTTGAAACGCCCTTGTAGAACATGTTCATCTAAAAGAAGTAGATTACCCCTTACTGTCCCCTCCACCTTGGATCTTGCCATAGGAGGATCACACTATTACAATGGGTCGAAAAGACAGGGTCAGCTTGGGGTATCAGGCACTTAAGGGGGTTGCATCATTTCATTAAATGGTCTTCAGAATAAGGGGACAGTGAAAACAAGCAACTTTGCAATTGGATGTCATTAGCAGAGCTGTCTTGTTCTCACAGTGTCCCTTATCTTCTGTTTCTGTAAACACTGTTCCCTAGTGCCGGTCGGATCCCACCTCCTTGCATTTCATTGGCTGACGGCTCTACTAATTTACATTCTGTCTGGCCTCCGGTCGTATTCACGGGAGCGCGCATTCCTGCCTCTCTCACTCAGAATAAGGGGCCGGCAACATTTCACTCTGCACAGCCAACAGCTGCACAGTAACACTGCAGCTGCTTCTACAATCAGAAAACGGCAGAATTGTGCGCCAGTGCCTAATGCAAACATAGAAGGAGCATTAGGCTGCCTCTCTCACTTAAAGTAAGGGACCGACAGCAATTTCACGCTGCACAGTCAGAAGAAACACAGTAACACTGCAGCTGCTTCTACAATCAGAAAACGGCAGAATTGTGCGCCAGTGCCTAATGCAAACATAGAAGGAGCATTAGGCTGCCTCTCTCACTTAAAGCAAGGGACCGACAGCAATTTCACTCTGCACAGTCAGAAGAAACACAATAATACTGCAGGGTTTCTACAATCAGAAAACAGCAGAATTGTGCCTCGAGGCCTAAATGCTCCTGCGTGTAAACATAGAAGAGATATCTGTGCTGCTCTGGAGGAGTTCATAGAAGACTGGATTCAATTGTAACAAAGCTCCAGCTATGAGAGGAGAAGAGATCAGTGACGATTAACTTCACTGAAGGCAAGCCTGTGGTATGTACACATACTTACAAATAAGACTGCATTGGGAGAACGCCACAGTGACATGTGGACTCGGGGGGGGGGGGGACTCAGGAGCGAGCATGAACAGTGAAGAGGGGGATGATGTTAAGAAACACCCAGCTGGGAGGGGAAGAAAAGCCCCTGGATTTGTAGAGCTGAGAAGTTGGGAGCACAATGAAACACACGAACTGAAGACGCGATCCATCCCCTTTAACAGACTACGCTTATCCATAGATAGATTGGATTTACCCAGAGGCGTAACTTGAAGCTCCAGGGCTTAATGGAAGACCTACAAAAGGGCCCCAACCTACCATGTGCCACTTATAGTATTGATGTCTTTGTATGTGGCGTAGGGTCCATTGATCCCCCTTAGACTTCTTGGCCCAGTATTGACTGCCACTTCTGTACACCCTACAGATATGCCCCTGGGTTTATCCCAACAGCAGGTGATGGGCACCATTAGCAGATTTACTTAGAGATACAGAAGGGGAAAAAGTATTTAGTCAGCCACCAATTGTGCAAGTTCTCCCACTTCAAAAGATGAGAGAGACCTGGAATTGACATCATAGGTCGACCTCAACTATGAGAGACAAAATGAGAAGACAAATCCAGAAAATCCCATTGTCTGATGTGGAAAGAATTTATTTGCAAATTGTGGTGAAAAATAAGTATTTGGTCAATAACAAAAGTTCCTCTCAATACTTTGGTCTATATCCTTTGTTGGCAATGACAGAGGTCAGACGTTGTCTGTAAGTCTCCACAAGGTTGGCACACACTGTTGCTGGGATGTTGGCCCATTCCTCCATGCAGATCTCCTCTAGCGCAGTGATGTTTTGGGGGCACCATAATTTGCAAATAAATTCTTTCCAAATCAGACAATGTGATTTTCAGGATTTGTTTTCTCATTTTGTCTCTCATAGTTGAGGTCGAATTCAACTTTGACCCAAATCTTAAGCACAAAAATAAACATGAATAACCCCCTAACTCCAAAGACAAAAAACATAATCAGGAAAATAGAAATATAGACCCCAGCCAAAAAGAAGTCTGCCCCCCTCTAGCATGGTGAGATGCAAGGTGAATAATATCACAACTCCAGGCAACCCTCTTATTTTTTTTTAGTCTTTTTGTTACTGTTAAATATGACTAGAAATAGTAGAAGAGTTTCTCCCGTTTTTCGTGCTGCCTTATGTTCTTGGAAGCCATGGACCTGACACTAAGGTTATCCACTCTAGACTCCATCATTAGATTACACGTGTGTGTGCCCGCGGGCTCAGGGCAATTGACCTTTGTGCCTTGTAAAATGACCCCAGTCAACCTTGTTGAGTTGAGCACTGCAGTGAGAATTGTCAAATGCTGAACTCGTATTTTACCAAGTTTTTATTGTTAAATTTCATCACCATTTAAGAATTTTGCTGACTTATGGTGCATCGGGAGATCAGCACGTATCCCTCTAGGGCACTCTTTTCTTCTGGCAAGATTCATTGCAAAAAGAAAGGAAAGCTTATTTGTTACGGGTAATGAAAAGACCGTTTATACGCGAAGGCACCGGGAATGGGTCCTAAAAATTGTTTATATGTAATTGATTGACAAAAAGTTGGGGATTTGATTCTAGACTGTTCCCATCTCCTGTGGATCATCAGGGTAAATAACATGTTTTACAATATTTAAAAATAAAAAGTAATGTAGCAATCACATTTTAGAAGCCAGTAATAAAATTAGGATAGGATTGATCATGGGGGGCATTATGGCAAGGCTGGGTAAGGTCATGGGGGTTAGTAAGAGGCGCACAACCATTGCTGCTCAGCAGTCTGGACCGTCCTCTGTACATTTTGTTATTCAAGAAACAAGAAGAACAAAAGAAATGCCTCCCAAAATAATGGGTATTTCTGGGAGTTGGTTCAACTTTTAGCAGTATTTGTGTTGCACTTTCAGACTGGGATACCACCGGTGGAATTTTTACTAGGGGCCCACCAGTGGAGTTGATACCTGGGACCCTGCAGTGGAGTTGGTTCTTAGGGAACACCAATGGAGTTTATTCTTCGGGCTCACCTGTGGAGTTAAATCTTAGGGCCCACCAGTGGAGTTGATTCTTGAGGTACACCAGTGGAGTTGATTCTTGAGGTACACCAGTGGAGTTAATTCTTGGTGCCCCCAGTGGAGTTAATTCTGAAGCCCACCAGTATAGTTGATTCTTGGGCCCACCAGTATAGTTGATTCTTGGGCCCACCGGTATAGTTGATTCTTGGGGCCCACTAGTAAAGTTGGTTCTTGGGGCCACCAGTGGAGTTAGTTCTTGGGGCCCACCAGAGTAGATTTTTCTTGGGGTCCACCAATAGAGTTGATTCTTGGGGCCCACCAGTGAAGTTGATTCTTGGGGCCCATGACTGGAGGTGATACTGGAGCACATCAGTGTAGTTGAATTTTGCAGCCCACCAGTGGAGTTGATTCTGGGGGTCCACCAGTTAATTAGAATCTTAGGACTCACCGGTAGAGTTAATTCTTGGGGCTCACCAGTGTGGTTGATTCTTGTGGGCCAACCCTACAGCTACTGTAGATGGGTGCAGTTAATGCATGACTCCTGCACTCTGCTTTTGTGTTTTTGCCTCGCTTTTGTCTGCCTTTCTCCCTAAAAAACAATCCCAAGTTTGATTTTGCCAGATTCCTAGTGACTTATCATTCCGAGAAGCCCACTGGGGGTTTCCCTTGCTCCCCTGTGGGCCATTTCGAGTCTGCTTTGTTGGGTACCACTAGCATAAGTTTCTGTCCATACTTTGTTATTGTACTATATTTGGGAAATCTCCTGACACATAAACCCATTTAACCTTTGTATACCAACAGAGTGTCCTTTTGGCATTTCTAGAAAAAGACTAGAAAATACTTAATTCAATTTTGCCCCCTGGATGCAGGTTGAGGTAAAATTTGACCTAAGTCTAAATAATTCGACTCAGATACGCCAGAATCAGGTTTTGGTAAAATTAGGCATGGGATTAAGGTTAGCATTTGTTTAAGCTTTAAGTGGTTAACTTACCTTTTTGTGCCCTATAGCTCCAGGTTATGTTTTACTTCCTCTGTGACTTCCAAACGCAACATCTGATGTCACTTATGGTTCCCAAAGGTTACACCTAAGTTCTGGGAACCAGAGATGATATTAGATGGGACACATGAGGTCCAAGGTCACCTTCAATGTCATTCACACTTTCCATGACGAAGGGGAAACCTAAGGAAACTGGACATGGCTTTGGACAATTGCATTGGTAGTGATGCCATAGAGGGTGCAAAGCGAGGCCTGGGGCAGTGATGAAAGGGGAGTAAACCCCTAAAATACTCTAAAAACTCCGACATAAGGTTATTGTTATGTATTGGACTATGGATAGGGTTAGAGAAAAAAAATCAGGTTTGAGATTATCCAAAATCACCGAAAGACACAATGATAATATAGAGAATATATAGAGAGCATTAGAATATAACAACTATGAGTGCAATGAAGAACTGTAACTGAAACAAAGCCTTTACTAGACATAGATGAAAACACCTTAAGAGGACCCAAAAGATAGTCATTAGCCATGAAAAAAACTCACGGACCAAAACCAGATGATGACCTCACAGGATATAGTAGCTAGGTGGTTACTATATTACCCGTCAAATAATTACTGTATAGCCATATTAACAATGTATCAGAAAATACATCA
This sequence comes from Phyllomedusa bahiana, assembly GCA_025379985.1. Classification (NCBI taxonomy): domain Eukaryota; kingdom Metazoa; phylum Chordata; class Amphibia; order Anura; family Hylidae; genus Phyllomedusa; species Phyllomedusa bahiana. The sequence goes on from JAODAL010022750.1 coordinate 59,358, forward strand.
ATAAATGAAAGATAGTAGCAAAAATTGTATCAAATACAGAATATGCATGAAATGCAAGACACCCGCAGTCCTGTATTATATTGTAGACTCACAATTACTTGCTGTCTTGATAGCACCAGGATCCTGCAGTAGAGGAAGTAAAAAATAATGGGGGTGAATACTGGAAAAAAACAGATATCTATCTCTAATGCAAAACCCTCTCACTTACCTACCTAAGAGCCATCTCAACAGCATTATGGACCCTCGGGCAAAGAAGTGCACTGGGCTGTGCTCAAACACATAACATCAAACCAGGCCTGGCCTTCTGGGTTACTAGGAAATAGCTGACTGTCCGGAGCCTCTATGCTTATGGGGCCCATATGCAACTGCCTAGTGTGCCCAGTGGATAAGAAGAGCCTGCTCTACCTACAAAAAGGGTGTTCACCCTAAATGGGCGGCACTGCTTCTCAGAAGCTAAACCCTACAATTCAAAAACACCCAAAAGTGGGCATCCCAACACGTTTACCCCTTTGTTAGGGGCGTATAGATAAAGTGGCCTACAAAAAACACCTAAAATGAGGGGCCAGTTTCCTTAGATAAGAAGCCTGTCCAGGGAGGATCACAGGTTACGTAAACCCTGAATTTTTTCCTATGTTTCTTCCGACCAATGTTAAATTAAATGTGACCCTATTTGAGCAGCACTAACTTTAAAGGGGTGCTTCCACCATAGAGTTCGATGGCATATTAATAGGAAATGTCATCAAAGTCTGATAGGTGGGGATCATCAAAGTAGACCTTCCTTTACAATCCCTTGACCAATCCGAGATCCCAGACATATGGGCCCTATTAATCAATGCAGGACCCATGCACAGTACTCTAGCGGCACCATGGCTCAGCCTGTAGAAGTAGAGCGATTCACTTTGGGGCTCCCATTTCTTTTTTCCTCCATATGTATCAAATAAAAAAAAAAAACTGCTTGTGTGAACGAGCCCTATTATTAAACACAAGACGAGCCGTCGGGCTGAAACAACAGGTGGAACAAAATGTTGCAATTAGCTCTTATAAGGAAGAAAAACCTCCACTTCCCCGGCTTGTTCTCCACTTGAAAGGTGCTTGCGTCTGTTCCTCCCCGTTAGTGAGGACCCAGCAGACGAAAGGATCGGCTTCTTCTGAAAAAGAAAAAAAAAACCATAAGGCGAGATCTCATTAGATAAGAAGCATTTTGTAGCGTCCGGGCTCCTCCGACTTCCAATGTTTCCTCCATCCAATTATGCCCCTAATGTGAGGCTGCGCCTTGTTTATCCATTGTGCACTGATATCTTATTTGACATTTAAATCTATTAAGACTGAATGAAAATTTATTGCAATCAAAGTGCTTGGCTCCAAGCGGAGCGGCTCCGCCAAAGCCGGGTTTCCCTGGTAACGCGCGTGTTATGTGCGGCACCTCTGTGCAATGATACAGCTGGTTTTTAAGATGCACTTTCTAGAGAAGTTGCTCCAGGTTTTCATGTCAAGAGTCCCTGGAAGCACAAAGAGAAAAACAGTTGTTTTGGAGAGAAGACGGCGTGCGGCTCGGAGGACGCGCGAGGCCTCTCATACAGTCGCCGATTATTATAGCACCTTCCATTGTTACATTGTAACCAGGATCTGTCATCTGAGGTCGTCTTTACAATGTAACTATCCGTCCTTCTGACAACACCGCCAACACGTTCGCCTCGTGGAGCATGAAATCTGCAACAATTCCCAACATTTATATCATTCAGGTACATTTTTTCTCTCTTTTAATTAACTTTTTTATAGCTTTCAACAAGTGATTCCAGAGGTGATTCGCTGACTCTCCCCGACCGGAGCCGCCCGCGCTGTGACAACTTAGGAAGCTCATTTCCAGATTTTGAGCTCATTGAAGATGTCTCTCACCTGAGACCTCCTCAATGCAGAGAAGCTCTGGAAGGCACGACCATAGCAGCCTATGTAAGACCCAGCATCTTCATGCATAACGTGTATTGATTCACTCTGCGCCATGTAGTGCTTCATTTATCCAGTGGTGGCGCTGTAGGGATATCGCTTAATCTCTCTCTCACTGGCTCCACTCTCTCTGCAATATTCCTACATTTCTACTCACTCCATCTCTCCTTTTTTTTATTCCTTTCCTTTACCCCTTTTTTTTTCTTTTTCCCCCTACTCTTTTATCATTTCTCTCCTCTCTTTTCCTTTACGGGAATTCCTTTCTTTCTTTTCCTTTCCTTCTTTTTCTCTCTTCCTTTCCTTCTCTCTTTCTGTCCTTCACTCTCTTTATTTTCTTCTCATACTTGCCTTCCATCTCTCTTTTTACTCCCTTTCTTAACTTCACTTTCTTTCCTCACTTCCCTTTTTTATTACTTCTCTTCATTCTCCCATTTTTCTTCCTTATCTCCCTTCCCCTCCTTCTCTTGTTTTCATTACTTTACTCGCTTTCCTTTCTTTCCTCACTTCCCTTCCTCCTTTTGTTTTCATTCTTTTTCTTCCTTCTCTCACTTTCCTTCCTTCCTTCTCTTGCTACCTTTCCTTCTTTCTTCCCCCTTCCTTCTCTTGCTTCACTCCCTTTTATTGCTCTTTCCTTCTATTGTTTCCTTTTCTTTTTCTTTAATTTTCTCTTTCCATCCTTCTGTTGCTTCCCTTCCTTCTCTTGCTTTCTTTTCTTCATCCAGTGTCCTTCCTTCTCTCAATCATCTTCCTTCTCTAGCTTCCTTATCTTTTCTCTTTCTTTCCATTGATTTATCTTTTTCCTTCTCCTTTATTTTTGTTTCTTCTCTTCCACTTCCATTCTTCTCTTTCTTTCTTTCTTTCTTTCTTTCTTTCCTTCATTCATTCCTTATTTCCCTTTTTGTCCTCCTCACTCTTTCCCTCCCTTTCCTTCCTTCCTTCTGTCTCTTTCCTTCTTTCACTTTCCTTCCTTCTTTCTCTTTCCTTCCTTCTAACACCTCCCATCTTTTTCTTTCCTTAACCTCCTCTTCTTTCCTTCCTTTTCTATATTTCCTTCCTTCCTTCTCCCTCTTTCCTTTCTTCTCTTTATTTCCTTCCTTCTCTTTATTTCCTTCCTTCTCTCTTTCCTTCTGTCTCTCTATTTCCTTCCTTCTCTCTCTTTCCTTTCTTTTCACACCTCCTATGTTTCTCTTTCCTTCACCCTCTCTACTTTCCGTCTTTCTCTCTGTTTCCTTCCTTCCTTCTCTCTCTTTATTCCTTCTCTCTCTTTCCTTCCTTCACGCACCTCCCATCCTTTTCATTCACTACCCCCTCTTCTTCCTCCGTCCCTTGGGTTCAGCCTGATGTAGTGTAGGTGACAGTGCGGACAGGCAGGGGACACACTTTCTCTACTTTGACTTCCTTGGAATCCATAGTTCACCTCTCGGCAAACCTCTGACAGTCCTCGACCTCCTGCTCTGCTATAAAGCATATGCCATGTGGCTTAGTTTTGCCCCTATGGAGCCCCCCACTCCCTGGGCCCTAATAGTTTTGTCATGTCCAAGCTCCGTTCCGTAGTTCACCTCTTGGCAACCCTCTGACAGTCCTCGACCTGCTGCTTTGTTATAAAGCATGTGTCCCTGGGTTTGGTTTTGCCCCTATGGAGCCCCCCATTTCCTGGGCCCTAACAGTTTTGTCATGACCAATCTCTCTTCTTGGATTTGCACAGCAGAGCGTCTGGAAGCTCAGGCCTAACCGAAAGTAATGGGAACCCGATGGAAGTCTTTAATGTCCAAGGTATATAAAACCCTATGAAAGTGACTCAAGAAGTACACGAAGTCTCGGGCAGGACAACGCTTTCATCATAATTGTGATGTACTTAATGTTTATGCTCGGTGCATTGAGCTATTTTTATTGTACAATACAAAGTGCCTGCATCTCCAGATAAATACATGTTCTCCTTATAATGCTTCATATTAAGTGCAGCGCGATTGTTCTGCAGGGTAAAAAACATTTTTATCCCGCGGTGTAATTGCAGTACTCATTTTGCTAAAACAGTGCTATTTTAGTCCGACTCCATTGTGTAGATCAGCTTATATACATAAAACCTACTGTCACATGCAGAGCAAATAATTAGATTTCTATGTCTAAATAAATAAAAAAATAATCCCATTATTGTGAAAATGCATCATAAAGCGAGAACCACATGTCCTTCGACTAACAGCAAGATCCTGCCGCCCAACCTGGGCTCAAATAATGGCCGTTCATCACTGTTCTGCTATTGTTCTGAAGAGCACGTTCTTGTAATAAGCACGAAGGGCCAAGGCCGTCAAGAAAGAACATTACATACAGCACAATAAAGATGGCCGCCCGGGACTAATGTACAAGCCCAAAGTGACCAAGTGACAAGTGCTGTGCCCACATACATAGGGGCAGTATTATAGTAGTTATATTCTTGTACATAGGAGCAGTATTATAGTAATTATATTCTTGTACATAGAGGGCAGTATTATAGTAGTTATATTCTTGTACATAGGGCATTTTTATAGTAGTTATATTCTTGTACATAGGAGCATATTATATAGTTATATTCTTGTACATAGGGGAGTTTTTAAGTAGTTAATTTTTTCATAGGGGCATATTTTAGTAGTTATATCTTGTAATAAGCAGTAATTTTTGTATTTTTATTCCTTTTACATGGGCATTATTTAGTAGTTTTAATTTTTTTACATAAGGCAGTATTTTAAAATTATATTCTTTACTAGGGGCAGATTTTAATAGTTAATTTTCTGGGT